>MU228403.1:6811125-6824305 GCA_018584345.1 Thuja plicata
TTGGAGTGTTTCCTCACGTCCTTTGTGAGTATATGCTTTTCAAGAGAGGGTTGAGTGTTTGATACCCTGTATCAAGCGTTTAGTCCTATATGTTATGTAGTGGTACAAAACTCACATCAACAAATAGGCCTGCAAGCATTCTTGAAATAGGCCACCAATCTTTGATTCTCATCTTTATATTTATTCTTTTCCTCAACTTCTTTGTCCAATCTCTGCTTCATGGCAAGGAGGCCATCTTGAAGCTCTTCATACTCCTCCTTAGTGGTGGTTCCCAACTCGTGCTCCATTATCTCATAGTCCTGAACTCGAACACCATCCTTGAGCTTATCTTCCTTAGGGATTGCAATTTGGACTCTGCGGGTTCCGGAACTATCTCTGATGATCTTTGCAATTGTCTTAGCTGGATCTTCCTTTTCTTTCTCAATCTCCTGTAAGATATCGTCAATGTTGTCTTCTGGCATGAGTGGTATAATAGCCTTCTTGGGCCGTAAGAAATCTCTTAGCCAACTAGGTGCCGTACACCTTCCCAGTTCCAAGTTAGGCTCATCCTGCCTGGGCAAAGCCTCCCTAATCACTTGAGGCGCATCTCCTTCCTCATCTGAAAGTGTTTCAATGTCAATCAATTCTATCTCCCTGCCTCCCGGTGAAGATGCCCCCTTGGCCTGCTGACTGATGGAAAGTGGTGAATATCCTGAACTGGAGCTGGAAGTACCCTCCGATGATGAACTATCTTGTGGTGGCTCCACGCTGTCCTGATTCCTTGGGATTCTGTCCTGTGCTGGAGCGGCACTTTCCTTTGATGGTATAGTACTTATCCTCTGTCTCTTGGTTGTAGATTCACCACCCTCTTTCTCCTTTTCCCCAGCACCATCAACTTCTTTCCTCTTCTTGTTCACCTGCTCGGGCCTTCCACTGCTTCCTATATGCTGACCAGATGATTCCTCCGGAATCTCTTCTATCAATTTCATCTTTTCATAAGTCAGAAGGATACCACTCCTTTCCAATCTAGCCATCCTTCTGTCGAACCACTCTTGTGTGCAAAGATCAACTGGAACCATTAATGCCTCTAGGGAACTCTCACTTTCAATCCCCCACTCAATGGGATCCAATTCCAACCCACTCAAAGTGTTGAACTCTAGTCTTACAGTTTTGCCATCCTCTTCAAGCTGATCTGGTATTTAGAGTTGTCTCCACTTGTACATTCTCATCATGTCAACTGTTAGTCTTGAGAAAGCTCTCTTCCTTACTTCGAGATCATCAGTTGCATTGGCCCAGTAGTCCTCAATATGATGTGCATGCCTGTAAGGACTTCCATAAGCCATTCGAATCTGTTGGTTGGGATCAAAACTCTGCCTTCCTTCGTAAAGAGCTAGAGCATAGAGTTTCAACTCTTCATCTGCCATTGCCATGACCGCCAAAGAACAGCAACTGTCGGTGCCCGCCTGAAGTGGGAAAGTGACCCCTTGCTTGTGTTTAAGTTTCTGGATCTTGTCGAAGTGACCCAACTGTCTTGCTACTTCCATTACTACTAATCTGTTGGGCGGATACCTTGGTAGCTTCATCAGACAACAAGTGCTCCCTGCCATTCGAATGTATGTAAATTTCTGGAACTGAATATACCACCACCCGTACCTTTTGACCAACTTCTCTGCCTCTAGGGATAATCTTCTTTGGGGAACCCCTTGTAGCATCCTTACTGTTTTCATGGCAAAGGTATCGTAGAATGTTTTGAAATATTTATTGCGATGGAGGTGGAGTTGAGGGTAACATTCATGTACCAAGTACTACCCGTGTTCCTTGCCCACTTCGCCCAAGGCCTTGAGTCCTGGATATTGGAACATGCTGGCAATCATGTAGAACAAGTAAGACCCCATATAGAAAGTCTTTGAATTATGCACCAATCTCAATTGAAGGTCTAAGTTCTCGCTTATTATCTGGGCCCAGTCGAACATCACACCTTCATTTGAGATCTTCTCAATGAAATAAAACATCCAAGGTTCGAGCAATCCTGCCTATGGGATTCCCATTACCCTGCTCAACATCAAGATCAAGTCGCCATATTCCTCCTTCAAATCTGTTCTTGTAAACCTTGGCAACTTTGAGTGCCTCTTCCTAGGCTCTTTTAGCCATTCCTCACATAGGAGAGCAGAATAATGAGCAATGTTGTCATTGTAGTGCTTGACTGCCTGATCTCTTGTCATGAAAATGCAGATTCGGTGGTGTGGAATGTTGAATATCTCCTTGATGGCTCGATCACTTAGGTTGACATGTACTTTCTTCTCGGTGTCACTCCCATAGTAGACCGTCTTGGTATGTTGATCGTAATGAGTAGTACATTCAAGAATGAGCTCCGGGCAAGGAAGAGTAGGGGAAATGCTGCAGCCTGTGCGATCCCATTCTTGATCATTTTCTTTGCTAATGCTGATGGGTTTCCTCTTATCACCCTGTCCCTCATTATGATCATGTTGACTGGTCCAAGATTCATGTCTCAAACTTTCTTCCACTTGGATGAAAAAATAGTCTTAGGCATCATATCTTCGGTGTCCTTTAACTGGGCCTGCCTTTGTGCCTTTTCGGATGCGGGATCCATCACCTTTCAACCTGCAAGACATACCAAAACAAGTCTTACTAAAGATGCTGCAATACTGAGAATAGAGAATTAGGAAATAAGAGCCTGGAATGAATTTAATGAAGCTGGATTAGAATCCTGGACATGATTTTACTTCCAAATTAAGACAAGTTAAAAGTCTGATTATACTTGAATTTAAAACAAAAATCTTCATGACATGAAAGCTGGGCATTGGAAAGGAAAGATGGTGGGAGGTGGGACTGAGCTTGAGAGGCTCATCCCAAGTTACTCCACAATCTTTCATCATTTTTATCATTTGAAGAAAAACAAATTTCAATCAGACCTGTAACCTCTCAGAAATTCCGAGATTTGCACTGAATGCTAGCTGCTCCTTTTATGGAATTATGTCAATTTGTCTTCTTCTCTTGGAGTATTAAGGAATGGACCAAAGGAGCACCCCTTTTGCCTTGATTTGCTTCTTAACTTAAATCTGATATCTCCCAGATCTGCACGGCTTTTGGAGGAAAAATTCGCTGGTGTTTAATGTGAAATGAACCAAAAACTCCTTCCATTTATATGTATTTCGCCCCTCTTGCCTAGTAGGCTGACTTGTGTCTTTAACCAATGCAATAAAAATATTAAATTTGAATTCAAATAGGGCCGACTTAGCATTAAATTTTTATTGCTTGCCTCTTGTTTAAGGCCGACTTGCATTGTTTAAATTTCCAATGAAAGGGGGGGGGGGCGACTTGCATTGTAAGAGGAGGGATTAAGAAGTGGGCGGAATTGTCCTATAGACAGGACAATTCCGCCCAAGAGGGGGAAAAGAACATCTCCCCTCTAGGCCAAAATCCACCTCCATAAAACACTTGAATATTACTTGCCCCTTCCAATCTGGATTTCCCCCATGGCTCCAAGGTGAGGCGGAATTCTTCACCATATAGGACAATCAGTCCTATGGCTGGGCGGAATCCGCCCAGTCATAGGACACATGCGAAATTTTTTAGATCTCAGGCTCAGTGGACTTCAAACACTCGCCTCTTGACTTGTCTTGGCTTGCTTGAAACATCTAATCTCGGACCAGCAGGGCTAAGAGGGCCAGGACAGCATCCCTCCACTTGGGCGGAATTTGGAGGTGCATAGGACAATTTGTCCTATGGCTGGGCGGAATCCGCCCAGTCATAGGACACAACATGTTTTCAAAAAATTCGATTCAATCTTCAAACATCAAAATGCTGCTCCTTGCATTGCCATGGTCTCTTTGACAAAATCTTTGCAATAGCATAGAAGGAGAAGGCTTGGAGAAGAGGGGGGAAGAGCTGGTCTTTACCCCATGGTGGAATTGTCCCATAGACAGGACATTTCCGCCCAAGGGTAGGCTTCCCTTGGCAAGACACCATCCGTAGCTTCCCACCTTCAAGACACTTCAAACACCCCCCACTTTCCAATTGGGTCTCTTTTTTTAAACTCACAAGGGGCTAGCGGAAATCTCAGGGAGATAGGACAGCCTGTCCTATGGCTGGGCGGAATCCGCCCAGTCATAGGACATCATACATTTCCAGAAAATCGCCTTTGCTAGCAAATATCAACTGCTGCTTCATGCTCAAACCGTGGCTTTGGGTTGGAAAGTCATCACCACCATTGCTAAGAGGGAGGAGTCTAGGGAAGAAGGAAAGGCTGGTCAACATCCTTCATGGCCGAAATGTCCAATGCATAGGACATTTCCACCCAGCATAGATACATCCTCAAGACCGGCTCTACCACCTCTTTCAAATTGGAAATGCCATCAAACATCCCCAACATCCCAAATTCGACTTGTATTCACCCTCTCAAGGTTTGGGCGGAAATCCTAGGTGCCTTGGACAACCTGTCCTATGGCTGGGCGGAATCTGCCCAGTCATAGGACACCATCAATTTTCAAAAGACTCCAGCTTGCAACTTTAAAGATCAAGGCACGCCAATTTCAAACACCCCATGGTTTCTACTAGCGAACACAAGGCTGGGCGGAAATCAGAGGGACATAGGACAGGCTGTCCTATGGCTGGGAGGAATCCGCCCAGTCATAGGACACATACAATTTTTAGAAAATTTCCCAAAACTACCAAGACTTCCACTCATTCTCCGTAAGGCCCTCAACTTCATGCCCTCCTTCCATTTATATGTATTCATGATGATACGACTACTATATTGAAATCCTGGCCTCTTCATGCTTGGAAAGGGACGAAAGGGGAATGCTGCTCAACAATTACCTCAATCGAAATCTCAGAGGGGGTCCCCAAGCATTGGGGTGATGTGTGTAAAACCTTACAACAGGTCATTATTGCGATCCTCGTGGTCTGGCGAGATGTTTAGAGGGTCATTGGTGTGAGCTTACTATTTATAGTAAGTCAATGGATAGTTCCGTTGAGCTTAGATGAGTTAGAGGACTTGAATGATGCTCTTAGTTTTCATTTATGGCTTTCGATTTGGGCTCCAAGAATCTTGGAGAGAGCGTCTATTTTTAGTAAGTCACCCTGTCAGGTTCTTTCATCATCTTTTATCATCTGGATCACTCCAATGCAGACAAATTTCGATTCTGATGCTTCTTCAGTTGTTTTCGCAAGACGAGTGGATTATTATTATTATTTAATTAAATTTGCTAAGGTTGCCATTATTGTTGGCATTATATGTTGGGCGCCTGAGTGTTATAGCTCGTTGGAACCAGGATGAAAAGTTTTAAATCTTGGGCACAAGAAACAGGGACCTTGCGTGTCATAATTTCATGATATTGATGAAGAGGTCATTTTTGGAGCCAAATGAGTTAATAAATTATATTACTCAATATGTGCCTAAGTATAAAAAGTGTTTTAAGTGAAAGTGTGTGAGAGAAGACACTTTTTAATTATAAAAGCAATGCTTTGTGAAAGGCAAGGCATTCATGTTATTATCTTATGCATTTTATAATTTTCTGGAAATGAAACTGGTGAAGGGTTTGAAGAAATTGTGCTTATCGAATTGTGAATTCGATCGAGTTGAACCAGCACTTTGAATTGGATGGAGCTATCCAATGAATTGTGTATTTGATTTGCATTTGCTGTGATGGAATTGTATCATGTTTGTGGTTTCTTAAATCATAGAGGCTGCGTTTGAAATTGCTTACCTATATCGTGGGTTGAAGGAAGGGAGTTGAATCACTGTTTGGCGTCATCTCCTTTAGCGTCAGCAACCATAGCAGATTCCAACGTTCATTGTCTTCAAACGCGTGGACATAGACAAGACGTGCAAAGCTGTTTGAGGATTGCTGCGGCTACTATTTATACCATGCGGCCAGCACTCCATCAAAATCAACATAAGGTAGTTCTTGTAATTGATTTGGTAATGTTTCATGGTTGATAAAGGATTGCAATCACTACACAATTTGATATTAATATTCAGTATTCGCATACAGAGGAGTTCATTTTATCTTGTGAAGCAAAATTGTTGAGTTTGCAAAGAAGAGCCAGGCAGGCTCTTTTTAATTTCGTCCTTACAAACCAAAGAAGAGCAATCTCGTCCCGAAGAAATGATGATAGCACATCAAAACTCAGCATAAGAAATAAACTCCACAAAATTTATCCAAGTATCTTTCCCAACAAGATCGACCTCCTTCACTTTTGGTGTTTTATTTAATAAGTCGCCTTTTTATTCTTCCAATGTAGTATTAAATATAAAGGGCCCCATAAATTTAAAATATTTCAAATTTCACTATAATTTGCCCCTTGTAGTCCTTTATTAAATAAATTTAATTAATCATAAAGTTAAATCTTTAATTTAACTTTATTAATTAAAAAGTTATCTTTATTTTATTTAAAACTATTGGACCAGATAAAATGCTGAGATGGTCATCAAGACTTAATCCATTGGCAATACTAAAAATAGTAACCTTGCCAGCTGGCCTAGTCAATGCTTGAAATTGACTTACTAATAATAGTAAGTATAGGAAGACTAATCCAAATTCACTATAGGAAAGGGCATTATGCTCATAAATAGGGTGGGAGCTCAACTAACCATCAAATATCATCAAATTGCTTAATAAGCTGCTGCCAAGCTTCCCTAACCCTGACTCATTAGCCTACGGGAACCATTGAATAGGCTAAAGGTCCACCAACTCAATTAGTCAGGAAGGGGACATTACAGAATTCGATGAGACAATAGATATCTTGGTGATTTTATGCACTTGCTCTTTGCTTATGTTATGTGTTGAATGTTTTAAATTGTCATTGCAAGGAGAACATTAATGAAATCTGAAAACAATAAAGAACAATAAACAAACAGTACATTATCCTTTCCTTACGATCTTTCAAATCAGAAAACAACTTCAAATTTTTTTAGGGGGATATACAAAAGATTCCTGTTTTGTAGAATATATATATATATATATATATATATAGGTAATTGGCCGAAGCCTTAGAGTATTTTCAATTTTTTATTATTATTATTAAATTAGATTCGAACCCAAGACCTCCCAGTTAAGAGGCTCACAGCTTACCACTGTGCTGTAGGCTTATGCCTTATATTGGAGAAAATATTATTCAGTGATCTATATGTATTATAATTTTGAACTAGTGCAAGATGCATTGAGGGATCGGAAGAAGGGGAGGAGAGATATTTTAGTTTGGTTGACAGACAATGTGAGTTTTATAAAATAATATATTGTGCCTCTGTGGAGTTTTTTACCTCAAGGTTTTCGTATGTCAATTCCAATGTACTGTATTAATTTGTCTATATATTTCTCTGCAAATTTAATTTTTTGTATATGTTTAATGGTTATCATGGCTAAACTTCATGTTCATCGATTTCTAACACCTTTATCTGAACTTTATACTTTCACCCCAACTTTTCACCATCCTAACCTAGCAAGGCCAAAGAGATTTAATCTCTTGTCACACGGAAGTAGAAATACATGTCTAGACTAAAATATATATGTTTACTTCTTAATTTAAAGCAAACAGATATTAATAACACCTATATGTAATTGCATTGATACTTATTCTCTCGAAAAATCATAAAACTTGTCCTAGAGTAAGAGGAACAATACGTGTCTTTCATTTCTTCTCTGCTTTGATGAAATTGTTCCTGATTTTTGTGAAGATCAGGAAACAACTGCTGAGATTTTGCAGGAAGTGAACTCGTTGGCTTGGGAAGATAATCTTCCCTTAAGTAACGTACGATGTCATTTGCTTCTGTCTTGTAGCTCTTTTCTTTTGTGCCCAAACACTTAGCTTTAACAAGCAAGAGTTGATAATAATCAGGTGACATCTAGATGCATGACTATAAGAGGCTTCTGCAAGTTTGTTGGTTCATAATGCTTGAGAGTAATGCCATTCCCCAGTCCATGAATGTGAAAACCCAATGCTGAAATCAGCAAAAATAGGTTTAGATTAACACTTTGTGTCATAGTGTATGCCTTATGACCCATAGAAAACTAAAATCTTATGCTTCCCAAAATAAGCTCATCAAGGTACAATCATACCTGGTCTCCAATTTCTTGGTGTATGTCGTGCATCTGCTTATGATCTGGTTGATTTTTTGCATAAATCTGAATGGTTACAAAAATTATTTTATCATTTTCAGTTTACTTCTTGGTGTCAAAAACAAATTCTGTGGAAGCAGAAGTTGTGAGGTGCATTTTTGTTGGATCCTTAATATAAATTGAGATAATCTTGGAAACACATATTGCACACTTACAACTATGATGAGTCACATTCAAGTATTTGTTGCACTGTTAGTTAGGCTTGTAATGTATTGGCAGGGAATGAAACAATTGCCTTTTGGCTGGTACTATTTTGGCCATCCTTTTAGTGATGGAAGGATATGGAGAACTTAAATTAGCAGCCTAACATTTTCTATAAAGTCTGAAAAATTGGCTGAGAAAACTGGAATGTTTATCAGACAAAATGTTGGAATAGAGTCTTAAAATGCATACAAACATGCATGAAGAAGAGTTTATTTGTTTCATAAGCATCAATTGTTTTCTGAAAATACATGTAGATATCCATAAATGAAAACCTGCCACTCTACAAAAAATATTAAATCATTGTTTACGGAGTCACGCAATGCACTGATTTGTCCACAGAAATGGAACCCTTGGTCTGTCAGAAATTAGAACAGGTTGATATAAACCCTGCTTTAAACGAGAAGTCTCCAATGAAAGGCAAATTGGGCAGCAGCTAAAAGTATGCAAAACTAAGTTTTCAATTCTATATCAATGGCTTACATAAATGCCTATCCTGATTCCTGATAATGCAAGGCCTCATGACCATCATACTAGAAGCTTTGAGAGTATTTCCACAATTGAGTGAGTGTTGAGAACATTCTTGGTGGGCATCTATAATTTTGCATTCTCAACATCAAGCCATCTTTCGGATGATAGTAGAGGGAAAGCTGGGAAAGCTGTAGATTGATGTTTCTAGACTGCTTTAAGCTTTTAAGTTTGCTAAAGCTTCCAATTATAAGGAGAAAACATCTTTGAAATGATAGTTGAGGGAAAACTGTAGATTGGTCTATGTAGGATGCTCTAAGGCAGAAACAACTACCCTAAAATTAGGATCAGCTTTCAATTGACTTTTACAATAACCAAAATGTACACATGCGGTGTTCAAGATTGTGAACATCATTGGCATAGGTGTTATACTGAGCAAATTAATGGCTTTATTGGCTGCTCCTTTCTTTTTTTATGACAACATGAAACTGCTGTAATTAATAACGTACGTTACATTGTGACAACCTTGAAACTTTTAATGTGAACATGCAAAATAAACTCCTCACCCAACAAATAGCACCATCAATGCTTCAAAGCTTGAACCAAGCATAAAAGTATTTAAATATTGCTATATGCGACTTTGTCTGGTAGAATGTTTTTGAATGGTATGCCAAAGAGCATCCTCCTTGCTTACATACCACTCTTACAGTCATGCATAACATTTCTACTTCAACATCAAACTCTTGCTGTATATTTGGAAGGGGAAGAAAAAGAACACTTCACAATGCTTTAATAGAACTGTTAGTAATTTCCCTTTGTTTTTAAAAAATGGGATATGTGATGATGTATTGAGAAGAAACATGAGAAAAACACAAAAAAAAATTGAGGAAATTATGGAACTATGCAACATAGTTGGCATAGGCCACTTCTCCAATTCTTTTATCCTCTTGGAAAAAATGAACAACTTCATTGAATACATGTCTAAATGGGAAATTTGTTCTTGAACAAAACAGACACAAATGTAGCTCAGTTTTTTCATGCAAGATGGGCGTATTAGCTTGATGCACTCAAATGCTACTTAACAAAACCAAAATACCAGAGTAATATGTCCAATGCAGCATGTGGCTTATTATATTGTTCCTCATGTATATCTGAATTTCTTATAACATGCTATCTGTGATTGAGTAGAATGTTGCTCTTGGATAAAGCTGTTCAGTTCCTGTACCATGTTTGATGTTTCAGTTCAAGAAAAGGGAGTGATATCACATATTGTTTGTTCCTGTTAATGTTTTTAATTTAGATTTTTCTCATTTTATATGACTATTGTAATTATCTGAGAACATGAATTTCTTTTGAAATCACAGGGCTCAGTTCTTTTGCTATATCTTCTTTATAGTGAGAAATATATACTTTTGTCATTGACAATACTTTCTTGATTTTGTACATAATTCATTGAAGCATAGCATTTTATTGGCAACTTTCTATAGATACTTATGATGTAGTCTATGTTTGGTACAACTGTAAGGCAACTAACAACTTTATTTAGGCTAGAGATCAAATGGAAATTGTGGAACTAAGGAAGAAGCTAGAAGAACAAATTCAGCATCAAGGAAATCTTGAGAAGAAAGTTCAAGCTTTACAGAGCGAGAAAGCAGAAGCTTCAGTTTTAAAGGTATAGAATGGGTGTTAACAAATTCTGTTAGAATTCCATCGATGGAATTTCTTTCCTTGTGATTAGATGACAAGAAAATTATTTCTGTATTTTCATTTGTTGCTTATGTTAGTCCATTAGGAATTTGGGTCATTAAATTTGATTTGATTTTTTTCCTAAAGTTTTATAGGTGTCTATTCAGGAGTTGTGTCATTGCTATCGAAAAGCTGATAAATCCCTAATTCATTAAATTTACTGTCTCATTCAAAAAGGAAAAATGTAATAAGGAAATAAAAAACACGAGGAAGAAACTTGACGAAGAGCAGAAACGTAAGGGAATGCTTGAAGATGAAGTGGACATGCTAAAAGAACAAATTTTACATCATAGTCATGATATTAATGAGGTAAATACTGTCACAAATTTGTAGTTGTCTTACATCAAGACACCTTTCCATATCCGCCGAAATGGTTTGCTCTTTCAGTTTTTGATTTGTCATTTTTAGCAGAATACAAATAGTGTCAAGAAAGGAAATCCTGGCAAATTTTCTATTGCATCAGAAAGTCCTATTGCCTTCCCCAAGTCTATTCAAATCAGAGATACTATTAGTGGTCAACGAGCCATGATTGCCAAATTGTTTGAAGAAGGTACCGAATTTCTAAAGTTCTATTTTTTTCTCAGATACATTTTGATGAGATCAGTCCTTTTGTATTACATTGTTAACTTCTTAACTTTAAATTTCTGTGGATCATGTTTCTGAAGTCGGATTGCCAAAAATGGTGTCCTATTTGGAATCAGATGATAAAGATGTACGAACTCATGCAGTGAAGGTTGTGGCAAATCTTGCAGCTGAAGGTATTTCAAAGTCTACTTTTTTCTTGGGTCTTGTTCTTTACTTAAGCCATAAAAAATATCAAAATGTTATGAAATTTTACTTGTAATAATTAATCAAGATTCAGTATCCATGGAGAATTGAGCTCTTCAAATGCTAAAATTGCTATAATATTTATGAGGGGTTTGAGAATATGACATTAGATTGCATATTCATCAGTAAAAATAAAGACTTTGTAAACATAAATTTTGTTAGCATTTTAGTTTGTTCCTTTCAAAACAACACAAATGGAACAGTATGTAAGGCATTCTACCCATATGATTGTTTCTAATTGTGTCAAATGCCAAGTCAAATCCTATTTTTTTGCTGAAGCAAATTGTCATATGTCAAAGTCTATCGGTCTGCATCATGTTTTGTTGTTTCTTTTTGTATCTTTGCAAATCAACAGATATGATTTTAGAAAAAGTCCACCAAGGCAAAGAATGGTGGTTAATTAAAGTCAAATGCAACCCAAATTATGAGTAGACACTTTACTAGAAGAAATATAGTTTTTGTTAGAGATATTTTCCAAGGCAACATGTTACAGGCACATCTTTATGAAGGGAATGCCATTTCAAGAAGTCTGAAATCCTATTGTCAGATGCACACATTCATGAGGTAAAACAACTTAAAAATTCTAGCTCAAGAAATGCATTGTCAAACACACATATTATAAAGAAAAATAGGCTACGCTTGAAGGGTCAAAATTGCATTGTCGGGTGTGCACTCATGTGAAGTAAATTAGGTTTTCAATTTCAAGTTCAAAATTGCATTGAGGGACACACCCATATGAAGCAAAAGAGGTATACTTTCAAAGGATAGATGTGCACTATAAAATATGTATCTTATAATGAGGAATGTGTTTGATTTTTAAAAGATCAGATTTACATTGATAGATGAAAATATCTACGAAGGAAATGACACTTCATGTCTGAAATCCTATTGTCAGAAACACACCTTTGTGAGGTGAAATCAAAGATTTCTAGTTCAAGAAATGCATTGTCAAGTCTACATCTGTAATGATCACTACCAAGATATTATAAAACAAACTTGCAATTTTCACAAATCATGTTTGACAAGCATTTTCTATAACACTTTCCATGAAGCTAAATATTTTGAATTCTGAGGTGCAATTAATTAGAACTGCTGCAACTAAGATTCCAGATCATATGCCCATCTTAAAATCATGCTATGGATCATGAATTTAACTCGAACATTTCATCAGACAGTTTGTATACCTGCTGTTTTGATTTTGATTTCAACTTTTTCTGAATGGATATCATAAATAATTAAGAAAACAATGAAATCCCATCGCCAAATTAACATTCCCATTTTAAAAGAAAAATGACCTTCATAACCAATACTATGCTGATTGTAAGTTGGCCTTTGGGAAATGAGAATATTATCTAACATGTAATGTCCCCAACCTAGGACATTGAAGATATACGATTTATAAGTTTTAATAAAAGATTGAAACTTACTCACAAACATATATTATCTATGCTCCACGGGGATGCGTCCCCTATGTTTTTGGACCCGTTCCCATACCGGGGACGGAAGGAGGACGCGGGGACGGATTTTTGCCGTCCCCCAAGCCGTCCCCAAATGGGTCAAAATTGGGGACCATCCCCAAAACGACACTTTTTGACCAGCGGAAACTTGGGGACGGGAATCAGTACCGGGGATGGCATGGCCGTTCCTCGGCCGTCCCCTGTACTGATTCCCGTCCCCTATTTTCCAGCCAGCACTTGGACGGCGCCTAAAGCAAAAAAACATATTTTTTTAAAGTTTTATTACACCGCGTGGGCCCCACGTGGCTTCTAGGTTATAATTAAATAATGTAAACCCTATTTTGAGGGTTAAAACACTAA
>MU228404.1:0-11472 GCA_018584345.1 Thuja plicata
CTCATTGCTCTCATCTTTTAGGCTTTTTGCCATATTCTTATTCACAAAGGGGTTTTTCTTTGCTTTTCCCCTTACCAAAATCTCTTGGCTCATTNTTGGATTCTTGAAGTACTTTGTGGTTGATCTTGCAATCTTCTCTCCTTTGGTTTTGGTAAAATCTTCCAACATTTCATTTTCTTGGATTAATACTTGTTTAAGTTTTCATTCTTTTCATTCTTCTTACAATATCAGATGAGCCACTTGGAATGCTCCTTGGCCAGGCTCTTAATTGCATTCATCTGATCCTTCAATTATCCCATGGCTATATAGATACATCCACTCAACTGTTGGAGTTCTGGCACCTTGTCCAAATGGGTGGAAGATTGCTCTGACAGCTTATGCACATAATCAGGAAATGATTTCTGCATATTAGCCAATCCGATCATTTCTTTGCCTTGTCCACTCATCTATGATTCTATGTGGAGACCTTGGAGAATCTTAAAGTCTTTACTATGTTCCTCCTTGATATTAACATCTACTTGTTGCAACCCTGTCTCAGCCTGAATGATCATCTCAATTTTAAACTCTAGACTTTGAAGCCACTCGATTAGAGGTTCATCTCCTTTTTGCAGAATATTGGCTTTAAATGCCTCCTTGGTCTTCATCTTTACTGCCACATGAAGTGTCACTATGCATTCTTGACACTTCAGTCTTTCATATGCAAGAGTCTACAAATTCTTCTCAATATTGCTCCTTTCTATTTCTAGTCTTAAGAGAGCATTACCCAATTGCTCAACAACTACCAATCCTTTAGATTTGAGTCTCTCAACCAATCCCTTGCCGATCTACGTGAAGTGCCTATCTTCTTGCAATTTGGATATTATGGCTTGATTCTCCGCGACATTAGGATCGAAAGTGGTCTGAGTACTGGGAATACTAGCAACTGAGGTGACCAACTACCAGATGAAATTAGTTAGTTCACTAACTTCAGCCTTATGCTGTATGTTAGCCATTTTAAGTTATTCTAGCTCTTCTTCAATCACTATATTAGTGGATTTCCATTAATCTACCTTGGTATCATGCCGAGCTAAACCCATGTCAAATGAGTGTAGTTCAAAATCTGAACAGGTGAAATCTTCAAACCTGCCCTCCTTCGTGGGTTTCACTACCTCCATAGTGAAGTGCCCAGTTTCCTGATCTAGGCCCAATGTGGGCTGCATCTTTAATTTCTTAGCCTTTGATGCAGCGGCACCGGGTTGCAAGGCTTGAGATAAAGTATCTTTGCTGGGAGCTCCTTCTTCTACCCTCTTTATTTTGTGCTCCAAAGTGTTCTCTATCCATGACTTGGTGCTGGTGACCTTGGTGGTAGAGACCAACTCCTCTATAAACAATTTCCTAATAACTGGAGGAGTAGACTTTGTTCTTGAAGAAAATGGATTTACAGAGGTAGGGGAAGAGGACACCAATCTCATGACTTGGGCAGCCTCTTGTCGCTACTCAACCCTCTCATCTGATTGTGTAGCTGAGGCATTGAAGGTATCTTTACCGATCTCTACTAAAATAGGGGACTCTCTCCTTGGGGTTTCTTGGTTTGAAGTTTCGGCTGGTGTATCTACAGTGACTGCTTTAGCTAATTGATCAGGTCTTGCACCTTTGGTGGGTTCTTCTGTCGACCCAATATCTAGAAGCGGGAGTTCTCCACATGTCTTCTTTGGTTGAACATCTTTTTTAGGAGGTTCATCACCTCCCCCAGCTGGCTGAGATGAACGTTTGGTCATAGCTGGGAGTATTACTGAAGAAGTTGTTGCAATGCTTGAAGTATCTTTTGTCAGGGTTCTTTGACTAGGAGGCTTCCTTTCTAACCTCTTCCTTCTTCGTGTAGTCCATTCAACCCACTGCTCTGTCCTCTTGTAAATTCCACTCATTAGAGTCTGCAAGTCACCGATCGCTTGATCTAGCATGGGCTCAGAACTGAGAGGAGTGAGATTTATCATTTCTAGATACGTATTGTCATACATGTGATTGCCATCATCTTCTAACTCCTCCACTGCTATGTTATCATCTCTCTCTACTCTCCAAATCATCTCTACAATTGGTCCAATCATCTTCGATATCATCTACATAATGGATATCTCTGCTCATTTGTAGGTATTCACAAGCATAATTAACAAGATCATATTGTGGCCTCAGAACATCATAGGTTTCTAATGAAAACCTCTTTTAGAATGTCTTTAGAACATTCTTCGCCTCAGACTAGGACACACAATTGTAAGCTCCAATAGTCATGGGGAAGTCATAGCCTTTCTTAATAGAATCAGCACAGATCAAATTCACTTGGAGTGCTTGTCTCATCACCTGCACTAGCATGATCATATCAGTGGGATATTTGGGTAGCTTCAAAGGGAAGTCATCGAATCATGCAAGATGAATGCATGAGAAATCCCCAAATTGAATGAAATAACATCCAAACTAGCTGATAAAATCCATGGCCTTGATAGAGAATCTCCTTTCTAGTAAACCTTGTAGCTACCTGCACAGTCTCATTATAAACACATCATTAACTCGGACGTACTTAGCATAACTATTGTGCAATTGCAAAGAGGGAAAAAATTCAGGGAGTCCTGGCCAAATTTGGATCATGGCCAATATATACATTAAAAATGAAGACATATAGAATTCATTTTGATGTTTAGCTCTATCTAGGGCATTGGCTAGATTTTTACTTACCGTAAATGCCCAGTCAATAAAATGGTGTTGAGAACAGATCACCTGTACCAAGAAGAAATGATGATCTATGAAGTTGAGTGCCTCACTCTCACCTCTAATCCTATGGAGTAGCACCAGGATGTCTAAGATTTTTGGCTTCATGTTAGTGCCATATAGTGTTTTGGGTAGCTTCCCTTTTGGGATTCTAGGCTCTTGAAACCATGACTTCATTATCTCCTTCTTCTAAACTGAGTTCTTTGCTATATATTCAGTCATCAACTGACTGTATGTCCTTTCTTAATACTCAGCTTGCTCTAGGATGTGAAGTGAGTTCTAAGCTGATTCTCTATCGATAGAGAGTAGCACCATGTCTTCAGGCAAGAGGATTTGTTTGGTATCTGGGTTGTATCAAGCTATGCATTCTCAAATTAGTTCTGGGGCCTAGAAGGCTATGAGAGGACCAACCACCTCAACTAACCCACTCCCCTTCAACTTCTCAGTGATAGGGTGTATTTGATCAACTTTCAATCTATCCTTAAAGTTCTGCATATCAAAGAACTTCAAAGAGGTGTCTATAATCTTATGCCAGTCAGAGATGATGTCATTCATTCTGTCGAATCCCATAAATCTGGAAGCCATGCTTTGAATAATTTGATTTGGGAATAAACAATATCTCTCAGGAATTTAGGGGGAAAGAATAATCAATATCAAAGTCTTCAAATCCAAAAAATTTGTCAAAAAAATGGTAGCTATTGTTTGCAACCTTCAAGTGTTTTTATAACTTTGAATTCTTACCGTTTGATGGCCGACTTTGTGCGCCACACGAATGAAAAGACCTGAGCATTAATGGAAAAGTGTGTTATGAAGTAAAACAATTTTATTGAATTAATTACTTTACTCTTACGGGTCGTTGAGAAACATCTTTTCACTTTAGTAACCGTAATGGTAACTTTCTTGAGGTAGCGTAAAATTAGTTTTCCACTTCTCCTTTGGGTAGAGAAATGCTTTCGAAGTGCTCTTTGTTCAAAAATCTGCCAAAGGAGAATTTTAGCCTATTGTGATGCTAAAATGACATTTGTTGATTTCACCAGCTTTTTTCATGCCTTGCATCACTTATGAGATTGATTTCCCTTCAAAAATCCTTCATTTTAATGGTTTGGTGGAAAACCTACCCTACAGGTTGAAACCCATCTGTTGGAGTAGTGGAGAAGTCATTTTTCACTTTTTCGCCAGCAAGCTTACATCTTAGATTTCTCTCCATTTAATATTTCCATTTGGCCTGCATAGATGTATTTAAAAAGCAATAATATTTCTAAGCCCAAATCATCCACTTTAAAATTGTACTGACTATTGAGACATCATGGAATAGTCATCTACGAAAATCACACCCTGCTGGTGATTTTTCACCAATGGAGAAGCCCGAAACCATTTTTCTACCAATGAAGCAATATAAAGTATTCAAGCTACAAACTCCAAAATCATAGAAGATAAATATTAGAAGTCTCTGAATTGTTACCTTTATCAAATTTGGGATCTTAAACCTACCTAACACGCGAATTTAGATACAAATCCCCCGGCTCGCAAGGAGAAGTGAAATTGGGAAAATCTGATAAAGGTATCCTTGCATAAGGGTAAAGTTATACATAGACTCAAGAAAATCAAAACACTTTCAAAACCACTACTATCAACTAAACGTCCACTTTTGACTAAAGGTATGCATACCAAAAGTGGGCCAATAGTTGGCTTTATTTGGGGACTTGGAAATTCACATGTAAAAGCAAGGAACTCAAATCTCTAGTTTCGTAAAGCTCAAATAAAGGTGGCTTACAACAAAACTAAAGTGAAACACAAAAAGGAAAGGAGAAAGGAATCCTAACTAGGAAAACAAAAACATGAACTAAACGTCACTATGGTACAATACAAGGGTTACCTGTTTAAAATTTAGATCTGATAGAGCTTCAAATCTTGACCATTATATGTTAGGGGTAGCGCCTCACCATCTAGATATGTCAATCTAAAATAATTCTTCTCAAACGCTTGATGGATCCTAAAAGGTCCTTTCCACAATGTTTCAATTTTTTTGTGCATGCCTTTGGGTGCCCTACGATTTTCCCATAACAACACCATGTCTCCCTCCATAAATTTCTGGGGTCTTCTCTTTTTGTCAAACAAGTTATTCACATGCATTAGGTGCCATGTGATTTGATCAACCATTTTTTCCATTTCTTCTTCCAGTTTGTTCGGATACAGAATCTTTTTTTCTAAACCATCTTTGTATATGTCATCCTCTACTGATGTTCTCAGTTTTTAAGTTGCTAACTCCAATGGTAATGGAAGATTGGCTTCTACCCTGTAAACAAGTTCAAAAGGAGATACACCAATGGCCCTTTTGGGAGTCACTCTATCCACCCAGAGGGCTTCATATATTTTCTTATGCGAGGTTCTCTGGTTATCTGCCACGATATTTTTCATTATGTTTACCAAATTTTTATTGCTGGACTCAGCTTGACCGTTCCCTCGAGGGAAGTAATCAGATGAATAATTGATCATGACGCCATACTCAAAGAAAAATTCAGTAATTTCTTTAGAGGAAAATTATGCGGCATTATCCATAACTAACTTAACAGGCACACAAAATCTTACCGGAATGTTTTCTTTGATAAAATCACATACCACCTCCGAAGTAGTTCTCTTGGTTGCTTTCGCCTCAACCCATTTTGTGAAGTAGTCATTCGCAGTGATTTTTTATGTATGACCTATGCTAGACATGGGATTTATAGGATCAATAAAATCAAGACCCCACTGCTGAAAAGGACCCTCAATTACCACTGGTCTTAAGGGTAGTGCTGCCAACTGAGGCTTTCCAGTAAAAGTTTTGCATTTTTCACATCTCGCTACCCAATGGTAAGCATATCTAAACATTCCTGGCCAGTAATAATATTGTCTCAAAATATTGAATGCAGTGACTAATGAGGAGAAGTTTCCCCCACAGGCTTCATCATGAAACACTTTTAATAGCTTCTCTTGTTGTTGTCTGTTGAAACATTGGAGGAAAGTTCCATCTATAGATCTCTTATATAGTTTGTCCTCCAAAATTACATATTTAGAAGCTTTCAGTTTTAGATCTCTTCTTTGCTTTGAAGTTAACCCCTTAGGGCATTCACCACATCTCAGGAAATACACAATATTTTCAAACCAAGGGTCTTACATACTTACCGCCAACACCAAATGTGTAGCTTCTGGATCTTTGTCTGCTTAGTTTTTCGCCATCACCTTGCATAGTGAATTCCCTCTCACCAACTTGGTGGTCTTGATCTCTATGTCATATTCTTGGGTTTTATCCACCCATTCTCCTCTGTTGTTACATCATACATCTTGTTGAGTTATTATGCTTTTTATTGCAATATCAGGCACATACACCAGAGAGTGAGAGTGTAAAATATAGAACCTAAAATTCTTTAAAGCTTTTACAACTGCGAAAGCATGCTTTTTAGTCTGAGAGTATCTCAGTTCATGATTTTTCAGAGTTGTGCTCATAAAATCAATGGGAGCTTGAATTCCCTCCTTTTTCTCCTGCATTAGGATGGCTGATAGAGTATGTTCAAAAGAATAACAATAGATTATGAAATCTTTCTTATAATCTGGGAAACATAACACAGGAGCGTTGGCTATGGAATCATTTATGCTTTTAAAATCTTTTTTACTAGGTTCATTCCACTTGAAACTCACATTTCCCTTCGTCATGTCCACTATACATTTGGTAATCTCACAAAAATCTAGAACGAACCTCCTGAGAAAGTTTACCTGGCCGAAAAATGATTTCACTCCTGTTTTGTTCACAGGTAAACTCAATTGTTGGATTGCTCTTACCCTTTCTGGGTCAATTCTTATGCCTTCTTGGGAAACAATGTGACCTAATAACTTCCCTTCAGTCTCGATGAAGATTGACTTCTTGGGATTTAATGAAATTCCATCTTCTCTACACCTTTACAATACTCTTCTTAAATCATTTATGTGATCTACTCTTTTCTTAGAAAATACAGTAAGATCATCGCGATACATACCAATGATTTTGTTCTTCATATCACATAAGGAAAAGTCCATACCTCTCTAAAAGGTGGCTTTAGCATTGATTAACCCGAATGGAATTCTGTGATATGCAAAGGTGCCCCATGGAGTAGTGAAGGCCATTTTATGCTGGTCTACTTTCTCGACTTCAATCTGGTTATACCCTGAGAAGCCATCTAACATAGACATCATTTCGGCTCTGGCCACGATCTACAAGAGATGATCCATGTTGGCAAGAGTTTAATTGTCTTTTAAGGAAGATTGATTAAGGTTTCTAAAGTCAACACAGATTCTTATCTCTCCATTCTTCTTCCTCACAGGCACTATATTCACTACCCAGGTAGAGTGATGGATAGGGTATATGATCCTTGCTTTGAGTATTTTATCAAATTCTCTGAATATGGCATCAGTAACTTTAGGGTTGTAATTCCTTTGTTTCTATCTGAATGGAGTTGCCTCAGGTTTTAAGGAAATATAGTTTTTGAATTTCCCGTTTATAAAAAATTTCAAATCTTCATAACTTGAGGCGAAAACATCTTAGTATTCTAGGAAGAGTTTCCTCGCCTCTTTTCTTTCCTCTTTAGTACATCATTTCCCAATGATGATCATCTTGAGATTCTTCTAAGTTCCTATGTTCATTCGCTCATATTTTCCAGTGGTAGGACCTCTCTCGATTCTCTTCTTCTTAACAAAGGTTTCATGCCTATTGAAAAGCTTCTCAAGACTTACCAAATGGGGAGGAATGATATTACCTTGCAACTGGATGATATTTGACTTATCCTTCTTTTACTTGTCTTGATGGTCTCCTTTAGTTCTATTAGGAACATCTTTATGGAAGTCACCACCAGTCTCCATAAAGAGAAGGAGATTCTGGTCATCTTCTAACACTTTCCAATCTTCTACATTAAATGGCATAGACGGTCGATATACAATCTCCTCTTGGTACTTCTTATCTTTGAATTCTGGGTGAGGGAGGAGTAGAGAAGCTGAAACAACCAAGGAGTTTGCCTTGGAGTTTAATTCTCTTGGCATAGATTCAATAGAGAATGCATCCAGTGCCTCTATTTCATCCCATACTCTGTTCCTGTAGTTTTTTAATTTGTGATTTTTTACAAAGTATTGATTCTTGACTTGATGCACGATTAGCTCAGCATCACCACAAGCTCTTAATATCTTCACACCCTTTTCCTTTGAAGTGATAATCCCTAATAGGAGGGCTTCATACTCGGCAGTATTATTGGTGTTCTTGAACTCCAATTTATAAGCCATGGGCTCATATACTCCAACTGGTGATATTAATACCACACCTGCACTGGACCCTGACGATGCCCAACTGCCATCAAATTCAAGAGTCTATATCTGTGGTGACATTTCTTTGGCAGAAAACTACTATTATTCTTCTCCACGATCCATTTCCTCATCAAGGTCATTAGTAAAAAACATATAGTTACCAAATTCCAACTCTTGATACAGAATTTGGGCTTTAGGGTCATCAGATTTCAGAACTGTGAACTTAGCTTTCTCCTCCGTGACCAGTTTTATCTTTTTGTAGCCTACTGGGATAAAATATTGGGAAAAATCTAGCTTTGTCTCTCCTCCAAGGTCTCTGTAAAAACTCCTTCTTAACAGTAAACCATAACTATCGGGTATATCAGTGACAAGGATTGTTAACAACATTTTCTTCTCATGGTGTTCTGCCAAGGCCACTTGAGCATCTTTAATTTGGCCAACCAGAGGTACTTTCTTAGAATCCATAGAGTAACATATACCATGGGATTTAGTGAGAGTAAGTCCTAAATCTTTAGCTACAGTTGATGGCATTACATTATCTGAGGCTCCGAATTCTATTATGCAATTGCTTAACTTGCAACCATTGATATATAATGACACATAGAACGGATCAAGATTTTTTTCCTGGGAAAGTATCGAAAATAGAAGGTTCCCCTTTCTTAGTTGGTTCCACAAATATAGACTCATTTTCTATGGTAGTCATCACATTTTGGTTTAACTCTGAATTCCCTTTCTTACAGTAATCTACTAGCTTTTGTAGTTCTACGGGATTAGACTTAAGATAATCTATAGGAGAAATTTGAATTCTGGAATCTCTACAGAATTGAATAATGTCAAAAGAGATTTGCTCCTTACCTGGTTGTATAATTCTCACTTCTTGATTGACCTCCTTAGAATAGGAGGTAGATGCCTCATTATTTTTAGGTGGACGTGTCAAAGCAGGGCTTTTATCCTTCTAACTCTGGGTCAAGACTGTATAAGAGGTCCCGTCTATGGTAGTGTAACATGTTGGTTCTTGTTTTGAATCTGATTTATACACTAAATATAAGTTTTTAAAGTCACCATGCGAGTATGAATCTGCTTCAGCTCAAGACACTCTAGCATTCCAATCGCCTATCTGATGCATTTGCCAAGAATGAGCTACATCAGGGTAGCTCTCTCCATTGTGATCTATAGTTAGATGGAAGGCACACATGTTTCCCTTTTTAGGAAGAGCTTCTATAGCTATCCTTTGTGGTGGAGTAGTCAACAATAACGCCTTTCCATCAGCATTCCTCCCCTCATTATTTCTCCCAGGCTGCTCCTCAAAGTTTCACTTGTAGGGATTATTAAATATGAGAAGTTGCCTCTTGAAGGAAATGAATTCATTGGATAATTTTTGAATCATCTCATTTGATGATGTAGTATTACTACTGCTAGCTCTAGATTGTATCTCTCTTTTCCATTTCCTGGATGAGATCATATGGTCTTGAAGGTCTACATCAGTTCTTTGTGTGACATCCAAATTTGTAGGTTTCACCCTTCTTAGATCATAATTGATGTCTGACGACATAGAACCTATGAAGAATGTTTTCAAATTTCCTGTCGTAGGCCTTTCAGCTGTTGGGATATGATTTACAATCTTATTGAATTTAGCTATAAAATCTATCATACTGATAGAAGGTTCTTTCTTGATAGAATTTAATTGCGTCAATAGGGCATGCTCGTCTTCAGCCATTTTAAACCTTCTTTCAAAGGCAGCTCTCATGGAGGCCCAATCTGTGATAGAAGAATTGGGTAAGAATTAGTCTCAACGAATAATTTGATGACCACATCCTCTTTCATATTGCTAGGATATTAACTGAAGAAAAGAAGGCAACATTGTGCTCATCTGTAGACACTTTCCCGTGTCCAAAAAATTTAGGAAAGTTCTTTCTAGAACCCAAAGGAAGAGGATTGTATACTGCTAATTATAATGGTCCAACTACAGCGGCCCAAGGAAGTTCCATAACTACTGGCGGTAGATAGGGTGTTAGGTTAACAACATGATGGGAAACTACTCCGTGAAACATTAATACTTGACAAGTAGTAGGAAAATGAGATGATTGTTTAGGAGGTTAAGGAGGCCTTCTTTTGCTCTTAATATTTTTTTTCTTCTGACGGGTTACTTAACATAGAGCAAAATCAAGGTTTGCGAGTCTCTCAAAAACTGGGTCTATGTCACCTTCCTTGTTTGCACTCTTGAGAAACCTCTTGGGCTCCAAGATTCCAACTAGCCTTCTAGCCTGGTTTCACACTCAACTTGATGTTGTAGCTTTCTTAGGTCTCTCTGTCAGAGGGCTCTTTCAAGTGATTCTGCTCTAGCTTCTTCTTGTTCAAGCACTTGACTAGCGTTTCTATAGTGCTGTGTATTTGTCCTATTCTTCCAGGAAAAAGTGTTCAATGAGGAGATGAGATCCTCTTGATCATCTTGGAATCCAAGATTCGGTTGGAGCAAAGGGATTACATTTTCATGGGGAAGCACCATCTTTCTCCGTGATATGCTTCTGGTATAATGATTGTTTGTATTCTCCAGCAGAATCACCAAAAATTTGTTGGTAAACAAATTGTTCTTCTTTGTTATAACTCTAAAATACACAAATATTGAAGAAGAAATTGAATGCAACAGCTAGGAAATTGTAATTGCAAACTAAATCCCCTCTTAATTTAAAGGTATATCTCCCTTATATAAATGATTTTCAGTGAATTTTAATCTTTCCTAATCTAATAGGGGTATATTCTTAACCTGAGAAAAAAAGAGGTAAACCAAGCTAAACCTAGACAAGAAATAGCTCATGTAGGATAAATTCAACTCTAAACTTGTAAGGAAACTCAGGTGCGGAAACAACTTCCTACACTAATCTCTATAGGAAAGTATTGTGCAAATTCTTTTAAATCTTTAAAATTTTAGATTTGTTAACTACTTTAACAATGATATTGCAGCCACATACCATGCATACAGAAAATAGAGAATGACACAATGATTTACCCTGGGGAAAACCTTTTGGTAAAAAACCCCAGCACTCCAAAACCTGCACAATGTATTATCTTCAACACGACGGTTACAACACACTTGCAATGAAAGTTATTTCAGGAGACAATCGACACTCTAAGACAAATTGAGTAGCACTAGATCATACCAACAATACACTCTTTTTGTATCCTTTCCTGTAACCCTAAAAAACACTTATATCATGTGCTTTCCTTTTTAGGGCAACTTCCAAGGATAGCCGTATTAGGGTTTTACCATTCTTTGAGAAAATAGGAACGATTGTGGAAGAGTTTAAAGTACTCAACTTTATCAGTTTCCACATGTCTTGCATGTCTTCACCTGTCATTGAAATCTCCTAGAAATAGCTCTTACGTGTCATAGGAATTTGTCATAACCATTTCAGCCATGATCTCCTTACA
>MU228404.1:11572-24763 GCA_018584345.1 Thuja plicata
TCAGTGTTAGTAATCAAAGCAAAAGCACAACTGGAATCTAACATAGAATAACCAAACCTTTCTAGTTGCTTTCTTTCTCTCGTGGATCTCCTCAAGGGCTGAGGTTGAGGTTGTTCTTCCTCTTCTTTCGAACTATCAGAGCTGTTAGTGCTCTCCTCATCATTAGACCCAACATGGTCTCTCTGTTCACTCTTCTCAGGGGTAGGAGGAAACTGAACAACATCTCTTTCCTTTTCTTTTTCATCTGGTTGCAGCACAACAGGAGAAGATGTTAGCTCTCTGAAAATAACATTTCTAATATGCAACACCTTACTAGTCAGAGGATCCCAAAGCTTGTATCCTTTCACACCAACACTGTATTCAATGAAAATACATTTGACAGCTTTGTTTTCCAACTTAGATCATTTCTCCTTTGGAATATGTGCATAAGCTTCACAACCAAAAACATGAAAATGTCTAATTGAAAGCTTCTTACCAGACCACACCTCCATGGGTGTCTTACCAAAAAGAGATGATGTAGGAGATCTATTAACCAGATAGCAAGCTGTGGCCACAGCTTTAGCCCAAAACCTTTGTTCTAAACCATCTTCACTAAGCATACTGCTAGCCTTCTCCATCAGTGTCATGTTCATTCTCTCTGCAACTCCATTGTGCTACGGGGTGTAAGGAGTTGTCTTATGTCTCTTGATTCCTTGTTCTTTACAGAACTGTTCAAACTCTATGGAACAAAACTCACCACCATTATCAGTTCTCACACACTTGTTTCTTTTACCAGTCTGATTCTCCACGAGAGCCTTAAATTCCTTGAACCGACTGAAAACTTGTGTCTTACTTTTCAGGAAATGTATCCAAGTCCTTCTACTGTAATCATCTATAAAAGATACACAATATATAGAACTGGAGATAGAAGGAACTTTTACAGGACCAAATACATCAGAATGAATAAGATCCAAAATACCAGAAGACTTGTGAGAACTAGAGTAGAACTGAACATGATTTTTCTTACCATAAACACAGTGTTCAGAGAAATCAAATTTGAGATTACAATCATTTAGCCCCTCGATGAGATTTTTAGTTTTCAAGGTCCTAAGACCCTTTTCACCAATGTGGCCAAATCTCATATGCCACAACATTGTCTTTTCTACAGGAAGCTTTCCTTCCAAAGTGTTTGCACCCTTAGTTACACTTACTGCACTGCCATTGAAACCCATTACCACAGTCTTGTTTACTGCTCATTCAGATGTTGGAGATGAAGTGATAGTCACTGTCTTCTTTGAATCAAAAGAACTATTGCACTGAGCAATGCATGCATCAAGCTGAAATAAAGTACCTCTCATAGTACCTTTAGCGAGCACCATAGAACCTCTCATCATCTTGCATCCATCTTTCAAAAAGACAACTTGCACACTTACATCATTTAGCATACTTATAGATAATAGGTTTCGTGCCAAACCTGGAATGTGCATAACTTTGTTGATTCCCTTTACTCATCCATCAGGAAATCTGATAGTGACCCTTCTGCGTCCAACTATCTTTAGGTGAGAATCATCACCCAAGTACACCTTTCCACCATCAAACTCATCATATTTTGAGAACCAGTTTCCATGAGAGGTCATGTGAAAAGAAGCACCCGAGTCTACTAACCACACATCATCAGATGCATGGGCTACCAAAGCTACAATAAAAGCATCTCCATCTTCTTGAGATTTTTTAGAAGCTGAATCTTAGCCTTTCTTCTTCTTCTTCAGTTCTTTGCAGTCCCTCCAGAAGTGCCCAGATTTATCATAGTTCCAACATTTTTCCTTGGACTTTCTAGGAGTCTTAGAAATCCCACGGGATTTGGATCTTCCCTTCTTTGACTTATTTTCTTTCTGCTTTCCTTTATCGTTGGATCTCCCATGAACAGCAAGGGCTTCCTTAGATGAATCCAAAGTCTTTCTTTGCATCTCCTCGGATAGCAGCGAAGACACCACATCATCCATACAGAATGTAACTATAGTACTTCTAAGAGCCATCACAAGATGGTCCAATGAATCTGGCAAGAAACAAAGAAGGGTCATACATCGATCCTCCTCCTCGATCTTGGCAACAGATGATGCCAACTATGCAATCAATAAATTGAATACGTTGAGATGATCAATTATGGATCCACCTTCCTCCATTCTTAAAGAATACAACTTCTTTCTCAAGAAAAACTTATTCACCAGAGATTTGGCCTGATAGACAGACCCAAGCCATGTCCACCAAGAATTTGCAGTAGTCTCATCAAGAACATTCAGAAGAACAACATCTGCTAGACAGAGTCTGATGAGACCCTTAGCCTTCTGATCCTTGATCTCCCAATCCACTTGAGATATCGTTGCAGGTCTCACATTAAGTGAAGTAGCCTCCCATAGATCGTGGTCTTCAAGCATGTCTTCCATCTTGAGTTTCCACAACTTGAAATTAGTACCATTAAATTTCTCCACCTCCATTCTACTGTATGAGGAACCTGCCATTTCAATCTGCAAATAAGATTTAGAATGCTTTGCACAAAAAACTCCCACTCAACTTGAGATTAGCTCAAAAAACCCTACCCAACAACTAGGATCAAAAGTTGATCAAGCTTTGATACCACTTGTAAGGAAACTCAGGTGCAGAAATAGCTTCCTACACTAATCTCTATAGGAAAGTATTGTGCAAATTATTACAATTTTAGATTCGTTAACTACTTTAACAATGATATTGCAGCCACATACCATGCATAGAGAAAATAGAGAATGACACAATGATTTACCCTGGGGAAAACCTTTTAGTAAAAAACCCCAGCACTCCAAAACCTGCACAATGTATTATCTTCAACACGACGGTTACAACACACTTGCAATACAAGTTCTTTCAGGAGACAATCAACACTCTAAGACAAATCCAGTAGTGCGAGATCATACCAATAATACACTATTTTTGTATCCTTTCCTGTAACCCTAAAAAAACTTATATCATGCGCTTTCCTTTTTAGGGCAACTTCCAAGGATAGCTGTATTAGGGTTTTACCATTCTCTGAGAAAATAGGAACGATTGTGGAAGAGTGTAAAGTACTCAACTTTATCGGTTGCCACATGTCTTGCATGTCTTCACCTGTCATTGAAATCTCCTAGAAATAGCTCTTATGTGTCATAGGAATCTGTCATAACCATTTTAGCCATGATCTCCTTATACACAATTCAAGATGCTGACACATCAAGTGGAGTGACACATCAACATGCCAACTAGACATGTACACTCACACTTAATTACATTATTTGCAAGAAAATACATTTTACAAAACAAATATTACGAATAGGAATTATCCAAGATTGAGACACCTTATTCCTAACAAATCTAGCCAATTCTGAGATTTCATCAATCAAATTAAACCCCAAAACTAGTAACGCATGAACAACTATTGAAAATGCAAATGCAAGAGTAAATATTAAAGATGAAATGACAATGAATTGATCTATATCATAGAAATGTTTCCCAAACTTAGGATAATAACAGATTTTCCCCCTAATTAAATGTATCAAATCATAATACATAACTCTGGTTCGAATACAGATTGCAAGTCTAACTCCAAAGAAAAATTTGAATTCTATAGAAAGATAAATGTAATGCAATGGAACAATTAAAGCAATGATATTGAGACACACATAATTGACTCCGCAAAATGCTATCTTTCACACCAAACTTTAGCTGACCTTTGTATTAGCTTTCAGTATAGTACATATAGAGTTTGAGTCTTGACCATTACAAAAAGAGTAACTGGAATGGTTTAAATTATTTTAAGAAGAAATGATAAATGAAGGTTTATCTGTTACAATATCATCAAAATTTGGTACAAAGGGGGATTCTATCTAAGTTTCAGTTTCATTCCCTTTGCCTAATTTAGCCCTATAGGCGGTGAGAACTGTAATAACTCAGATGAGCTCTTCGTGGCTATTAACATGGACATTGGTATATCGGATGAGCCACTTGGAATGCTCCTTGGCCAGGCTCTTAATTACATCTGTCCAATCCTTCAATTCTTCCATGGATTTATAGATACATCCACTCAATTGTTGGAGTTATAGCACCTTGTCCAAATGGGTGGAAGACTGCTCTAACAACTTACACACATAATCAGAAAATGATTTTTGCATTTTAGCCAATCCAATCATTTCTTTGCCTTGTCCACTTGTCTGTGATTCTGTGTGTAGACCTTGGAGAATCTTAAAGTCTTTACTCTGTTCCTCCTTGATCTTAACATCTACTTGTTGCAACCCTGTCTCAGCCTGAATGATCATCTCAATTTTAAACTCTAGACTTTGAAGCCACTCGATTAGAGGTTCATCTCCTTTTTGTAGAATCTTGGCTTTCAATGCCTCCTTGGTCTTCATCTTTACTACCACATGAAGCATCACTATGCATTCTTGACACTTTTCTCTTTCACATGTGAGAGTCTTCAAATTCTTCTCAATATTGCTCCTTTCTGTTTCTAGTCTTAAGAGAGCATTACCCAATTGCTCAAAACCTGCCAATCCTTCAGATTTGAGTCTCTTGACCCATCCCTTTCCGATTTGTGGGAAGTGCCTATCTTCTTGCAATTTGGCTATTATGGCTTAATTCTTCATGGCATTGGGATTGAAAGTGGTCTGAGTACTGGGAATACTAGCAACTGGGGTGACCAATTGCCAGATGAAATTAGACAATTCACTGACTTCGGCCTTAAGCTTTACCTTAGCCATTTTAAGTTCTTCCAGCCCTTCTTCAATCACTATATTAGTGGATTTCCACCAATCCACCTTTGTATCATGTCAAGCTAAACCCATGTCAAATGAGTGTAGTTCAAAATTTGAAGGCGTTAAATCTTCAAACCTGCCCTTCTTTGTGGGTTTTTCTACCTCCATAGTGAAGTGCCTAGTTTCTGGATCCCAGCCCAATGTGAACAACGTCTTTAATTTATTAGCCTTTGCTACAATGGCGTCGGGTTGCAAGGCTCGAGCTAAAGTATCTTTGTTGGGAGTTCCTTCTTCTACCCTCTTTCTTTTAAGCTCCAGAGTGTTCTCTATCCATGACTCGACACTGGTGACCTTCGTGGCAGAGACCAAATCCTGTATAAACAGTTTCCTAATAACTGGAGGAGTAGACTCTGGTCTTGAAGAAAATGGATTTACAGAGGTAGGGGAAGAGGACACCAATCTGATGACTTGGGCAGACTCTTGTCGCTTCTCAACCCTCTCATCTAATTCTATAGCTGAGGCATTGGAGGTATCTTCACCCACCTCTACTACAACAGGGGACTCTCACCTTGGGGTTTCTTGGTTTTAAGTGTTGGTTGGTGTATCTACAATGACTACTTTAGCTAATTTCTCAGGTCCTGCACCTTTGGCAGGTTCTTCTGTTGACCCAATATCTAGAAGCGGGCCTTCTTTACATGTCTTCTTTGGTTGAACTTCTTTTTTAGGAGATTCATCACCTCCCCTAGCTAGCTGAGATGAACCTTTGGTCATAGCTAGGAGTATGACTGAAGAAGTTATTGCAATGTTTGGAGTATCTTTTGTCGGGGTCCTTTGAGTAGGAGGCTTCCTTTCTGACCTCTTCATTCTTCCTATAGTCCATTCAACCCACTCCCCCGTCCTCTTGTAAATACCACTCATTAGAGTCTAAAAATCACCGATGGCTTGATCTAGCATGAGCTCAGAACTGATAGGAGTGAGCTTTATCTTTTCTAGATATGTATTGTCATACATGTGATTTCCATCATCTTCTAACCCCTCCACTGCTATGTTAACTTTGAACTTTTTAATTTTTTCAATAGTTAACCCAGCTTAGAATATCTCTCTACTCTCCAAATCATGTCTGTAATTGGAACAGTAGTCTTCAATATCATCTAAATGATGGATAGCTCTGATCATTTGCAGGTAGTCACAATCATAATTAACAGGATTATATTGTGGCCTCAGAACATTATAGGTTTCTAATGAAAACCTCTTTGAGAATGTCTTTAGAACATTCTTCGCCTTAGACCAGGATGCACAACTGTAAGCTCCAATAGTCATGGGGAAGTCGTAGCCTTTCTTCTTAGCATCAGTGCAGATTAAATTCACTTGGAGTGCTTGTCTCATCACCTCCACCAGCACGATCATATCAATGGGATATATGGGCAGATTCAAAGGGAAGTCGTTGAATCTTGCAAGACAAATGTATGAGAAATCCCCAAATTGATTGAAATAACATCCAAACTGGCTGATAAAAGTCATTGCCTTGGGAGAGAATCTCCTTTTCTGGAAACCTTGTAGCTCCCTGGACAGTATCATTGTAAACACATCATTAACTCAGAGGTACTCAGCATAACTATTGTGCAATTACAAAGAGGGGAAAAATTTGTAGCTCTTAACATCATCAGGAAATTCCTCTAATCTAGGGATTCCTAGCCAAATTTGGATCATGGCCAATATATACATTAAAATTGAAGACATATAGAATTCATTTTGATGTTTAGCTCTATCTAGGGCATTGGCCAAATTTTCACTTACCATAAATGCCCAATCAATAAAATGGTGTTGAGAACAGATCACCTGTACCAAGAAGAAATGATGATATATGAAATTGAGCACCTCACTCTCACCTCTGATCCTATAGAGTAGCACCAGGATGTCTATGATTTCCAGCTTCAGGTTAGTGCCATATAGTGTTTTTGGTAGCTTCCCTTTGGCACTTCTAGGCTCTTGAAACCATGCCTTCATTATCTCCTTCTTCCAAAATGACTTCTTTTCTATATATTCAGTCACTGCTTGACTATATGTCATTTCTGAATACTCAGCTTGCTCTGGGTTGCGAAGCGAGTTCTGAACCGATTCTCTATCGATAGAGAGTAGCACCATGTCATCGGGCAAGAGGATTTGTTTGGTGTCTGGGTTGTATCGATCTATCCATGCTCGAATCAGTTATGGGTCCTGGACGACAACGAGAAAACTAGCGGCCTCGACTAACACACTCTCCTTCAACTTCTCAGTGATAGGGTGAATTTGATCAGCTTTCAATCTATCCTAAAAGTTCTGCATATCGAATAACTTCAAAGAGGTGTTTTTAATCTTATGCCAGTCAGAGATGATGTCGTTCATTATGTCGAATCCCATTAATCTGGAAGCCATGCTTTGAATGTTTTGATTTGGGAATTAAGAATATCTCTTAGGAATGCAGGGGAAAAGAATAATCAATATCAGAGGCTTCAAATTCAAAAAAAATTTCAAACAAATGGTAGCTCATATTTGCAACCTTCAAGTGATTTTATAACTTTGAATTCTTACCATTTAATGGTTTTCTTCTTGTGCCACACGAATGAAAAGACCCGAGCATTAATGGAAAAGTCCGTTATGAAGTATAATAGATTTATTTGAATTAATTAATTTTCTTTTATGGGCCTTTGAGAAACATCTTTTCACTTTAGTAACTATAACACTAACTTTCCTAAGGTAGCGGAAAATTACTTTTCCACTGCTCCTTTGGGCGGAGAAATGCTTTTGGAGTGCTCTCTATTCAAAAATCCATCGAAGGAGAATTTTAGCCTATTGAGATGCTAAAATGATATTTGTTGATTTCATCAGCTTTCTTCATGCCTTGGGTCACTTATGAGATTGATTCCCCTTTGAAAATCCTTCATTTTAATGGTTTGGCGGAAAACCTACCCTGCAAGTCGAAACCCACCTGTTGGAGTAGTGGAGAAGTCATTTTCTGCCAGCAAGCTTACATCTTAGATTTCTCTCCATTTAATCTTTCCTTTTGTCCTACATAGATGTATTTCAAAAGAAATAGTATTTCTAAGCCCAAATCATCCACTTTAAAACTATACTGACTGCTGAGACATCATGGAATAGTCATCTACGGAAAATGCACCCTGCTGGTGATTTTCCACCAATGGAGAAGCCTGAAACCAATTTTGCACCAATGAAGCAATATAAAGTATTCAAGCTACAAACTCCAAAGTCCCAGACGATAAATATTAGAAGTCTCTGTATTGTGACCTTTATCAAATTTGGGATCTTAAACCTACCGGATTAAGCACAACTTCAGATACAAATCCCCCTGGCTCACAAGGAGAAGTGAAATGGAGAAAATCTGATAAAGGTATCCTAGCCTAAGGGGAAAGTTAGACTTAGACTCCAGAAAATCACAACACTTTCAAAACCACTACTATCATCTAAACATCCACTTTTGACTAAAGGTATGTAGACTAAAAGTGGGCAACACATAAAATAATTTTGGGCGGTGATTTTAATGCTATTATATCAACATAAGAAAAGAAAGGTGTGATATTGCCTCAACAAAAAAAATTGAGGACATCCAATACTTCATAATGGATAATGCTCTGCATGACATTATTCCCATAAAAGACAAATTTACATAGACTAATAGAAGGAGAGACTTCTTACAGATAGCTGAGAGACTTGACCGATTTTTAGTTATAGATAGTTGGGTTATAGAATATTTTACAATGAAATAAAAAATAATACCACTAATTTATTCAGATCATTATACCATCTCAATGCATGTGGCAAAGGGTAACAATATATTATTGCATAAGTCATCATTCAAGTTTCAAAGGATGTATTTTAGACATCCTCATTTCCTCCCTTTATTATGACAATGGTGGGTAAGTCGACCTTATAAAAAAGGAACCAAAACATACCAATTCCAAAAGAAGTTACAACATGTCAAAGCCCCAATCAGAAAAATTCAATATAAATGTTATCAAAGGATCATGAGCATATTACTCAACGGGGATGGACACAAATAATTATAATAAACATAAACAACTCTAAGAAACATGGGTGGAGTTAAGTTAAAGGGAATAAATTTATTAGAGGAAAAAGTCGTGTGAACTCTGATTAAAATATGGGGATCGAAACACAAAGTTTTTTCATGCTTCAAGAAAGACCAAAAGAATAGCAGAAAGCATCTATATTGTTTAGGATGTTAACATAGGTGAACATTTGATAAATGCAACGACAATTCAAGAAGAAGGGGTTTAGTTCTATGAAAAACCTTTTGGCACCTCCACAACTCAATAATGACCAGTACCAAAGAAAGAGCAAGAACTCCAAGGAGGCCTTCTAAAAATTATAAACCAACTATAAAACTGAAGTCTAATGAGACCATTCACTCTAGAAGAATCATGTAGTGTTCTCTATGGCACCAGACAAAACCCTAGTGCCAGATGGATTCACAGTCCTTTTCTTTCAAAAATGTTGGGATGTCATTGGATTTGAATTATTACAAGTATTGGAAGAATCAAGAAGAAGTTGATCAATACTGAAATATTTCGATGTGACTAACATAGAAGTATTATCAAAGACAAAGGATCCAAAAACATTTGCAGATTCTAGGCCCATTTGTTTGTGTAATATAATTTACAAGATTATAACCAAGGTAATATATCTCAAATTTCAACCTCTAATTACAAAAATAATATCTCCAGAGAAAGTTTGATTTGTTACAGGCTGGGAAATAATGAAAGGATCTTTAGTAGCACATGAAGTTTTACATTCTATCCATGTATCCAAACCTTTATCATTCATTGTCAAAATTGATATGATGAAAGCATATGATAAGATGAAAGAATATGATAAGGTAAACTGGGCATTCATGCTAAAGGTATTAATAAAATTTATATTCTCAAAGAAGTGGTGCAAGTGGGTGCATTCATGTTTATCAGGTCCTTGTTTCTCAATCATTATTATTGAAACATCCTTGGGATTCTTTAATGTCACACAAGGATTGAGACAAGGTGATCCACTCTCTCAATTTTTATATATCATCATGGTTGCCTCCCTCGATAGGAGCATCAAGCACAAAAGTGAAGTATGAATATGGAAACACATACATATTCCGAATACAAGCATCTCAGTCACTCATACCTTGTTTGTAGATGACACATTATTATATGGAAAATCAAGAATAAAAGAGGCTCAAGAAATTAAAAAGGTGTTGGATGTGTATACAGTTGTATCAGGACAAAGGATTAATGAACACAAATCCAAATTTTATATTTTTAATACAAGACAAATGATAAAAACGAAGATTTTGCAAATTTTTCAGTTTCAAATAGGTGAACTCCCAGGGACTTATTTAGTTATTCTTTTTTCCTTGCGGACAAATAAAGTTGTATGCTGGAACAGAGTAATTGAAAGAATCAAATCAAGAATAACTACTTGGAAGGAAAGGTGGCTTTATTTTTCAAGCTGTATACTTCTCATTAAATCAATCCTAGCAGCAATATGAAACTATTATACTGTTGTCCTAAAATCTCCTAATTCGGTTGTGATGAAAATTGAGAAGCTCATCAAGAAATTTTTATCGAAAGTAAATCTATCTACTGTAAAAGAAATTCCACTCATTTCTTTTGACAACCTGACATTAGACAAATATTTTGTTGGATTAGGCATCCATCACCTTATTAAACATAATAAGGCCTTTGGTCTAAGTTGATTTGGAAAATGTACACCAAGCCATCTGTTGTGTGGTGCCAAATTATGCAAGGAAGATACTTAGATAATCCACAACCAAGCATAGTTTTTGATATATCTGATCCTCTTGATGAATCAATGATGTGGAATTTCATCATGACATCCAGAGACACGGTCACAAATTATATATCATGCCAAGTACACAATGGAGAAAGTATTCATTTTTTGAATGACTCATGGAATGGGCACATTCCATTGAGGGAAGTTCATGAGTTGCAACCAGCAATCTCAATATTTTGTAACACTTGGGGAAATAAAGTAATAGATTATATAACTGATGTTAAAAATTTCTCAGGGAAAGGAATTTGCAAAGATTCATCAAATGCCCAAATACAAGATCACCAAAAAATGGTGTTCAAGAAGATCATGTCACAACGTCTAGTATACATCAATAATAAAGCAGATGAGATCATTTGGGCTCCATCGAAGGAAGGCATCTACTCACTAAAGTATGGATATAGGGTCATTTAGAGTAGAGAAAATTGGAAGCCTTCACAAACGGTTTATACATCTTGTTGGAATAGTATGATCAATCCTATAGCAGAGAGCTTTACATGGCTTGCACTTCAAAAATGAATCCTCGCTAGTGATACATTGGTAAAGCTTAATATTTATGAACCGTTCAAATGTGTGTTATGTAAAAATGAGTTTGAAAAAGTTGATCATCTCTTAATTCAATGTCTAGTTCCTATACAATGTTGGAATTATGTCATAGTCATGCTTAATTTTATTACACCTATAAACAACTCACTTTGGGTTTGGTTTCAGTCCTAGTCTATCTTGTATAAAACCACACTCTTTGCATGTAAATGGAGGATAAATCTAGTGATGGTGTTATGGCCAATCTGGTGAGAAAGAAATAAACAAATTTTCAGAAAAGAGACTAGGATTATTGAGAAAGCATGAGAGATAATTGATAAGTGTATATTTGAAGTTGTGAACTCATATGTCCAAAATCATAAGCACTTAACCTCTTTATTTACTTCATGGGCTGGTCTTGTTATGAAAAATTGGACATCAATTTTTTTATCATTCTATAGAAGTCAACATCTTCCTCATAAAATAAAAATTGATAGGAGCCAGATCAAATGGCATCCTCCGTTAGGTTAGTTTGTCAAAATGAATCTCGATGGAGTGTCAAGTGGAAATCCAGGAACATGTGGTGTAGGTATATGTATTGGTTATCAGTTAGATGTCTTATTAGCAGGAAAATCAATTTCTTTTCTGCATGGGACAAACAACGTAGTTGAATCATGTGCACTATTGCAAGACATATTAATAGCTAAAAATATCTGCTATAGGAAACTGCATATAGAAGGTGATTCACTAATCATAATCAATGCATGTTAAAATTGAAGATGTTGTAAATGACACATCAAATCTATCTTACAATAGGCATGGGATATTATGGATACATTTGAAGGCTACATTTTGAATCATACATATAGGGAGGGAAAAGAACTTGCAAATTACCTTTCAAATTTGGAGGGTGATAATAAGGAAATAGATACGATGGATTGTAATTTTATTTTAGAAAATTACCCTGACTTGGAAATTTTGATAGAAATTGAAAGGCTCATCAATCATCGGGCGGTTGATATTCATGGAAGATAGAAGCATTGGCATTAAGATTTATGATGACAGGAGCTGACGTATATACAAGTTTTTTTCCAAATTTATTGACTGAAACAACATGTGGGATGTGAAGGTGCGGAATAAATAGAAATGAAAGGCACCAACAAATTGCATGCACGACATCTTCTGTGCCTTATGTGAGGGAATTATTCATCAAGCCAAAGAATAAATTTTTACTAATTTTATTATTCATTGATTGCAGGTATTCATTGTAAGTCATTGGAAATCAAGAATTGCAAAACATTTAATCCTATTTTGTAAATTTTCATCCGAATTTCAAGTAATAGATTTGTATGGGAATAGTAGATAGTTGAGGAACATTCTTCGTCATGAACCAAGCCTGTTCATCTTCTGAGGGATGTGACATTAGGGATTATTGTGTGTGTGCAGATTGCAAGAGAATCCACATGAAGTACATGTCACACAACTATAGGGTAAAGATGCCAGTTGAAGAATGGGAACGACCAATTATAGGGCATATCACGGATGATCTCTTGGGTCAGATTTTAAATAGCGTATTCATCTTCGATTATCAATCAGGAGTATAATTGGTGAGTAAATTATGTTCCCATTCCAGAAGAATTCTATTTCCCTCTCAATTATTATCAGCTTTTCTTTCAAACGCATTGGACTTGCTGCAATCATTTACATTATTGGATGTAGTATCTCAGAAGGTTGTCAAGGTTGAGATGCTGGGTGAAAATAAATTGTTGAGAGAAGTGCAAAATTATGACCTTTGGAAAGGTCATTCTCACGTAGAAGGATTGTTCCCTGTATATTTCTTGTTAAGTTGGCATGCTTATATGGAAGTCTATGACAGTATTAAGAAATCGTTGAAAAGGCAAAACTTCAGACATGTCAAGCATGCTCTGCAATGTAATGGAAGGGTACTTGGAGATGATTTAGTCCTACAAATTCAACAAAAGGTTAATGCTTTGCTGGTCATTTTAGAACATGACCCTCCTAATGATGAAAGGTTTGCTCATGTTCAGCGTCGCATTTGAGATTTGAATATAGCAGTTGGGCAGAATGT
>MU228404.1:64665-95043 GCA_018584345.1 Thuja plicata
TATAAAATACGCCGAGAGTAATCCTTCTCGAGGCGCCTATTTTAAATTATGTCTAATCCACACTAAAAATAGGCGCACTCGAGAAGGATTACTCTCGGCGTGTTATATATATATAGGTATATATAAGCTAGTGTAAAAATTATCACAATTTTCTCAAAATCTTAAAAAACCCCAGTTAAATGATTTGCTATAATCTATTGATGCTAGATGTTATTTAATTGACTCAACAGACTCCATATCCTACATAAATTCTTTGTATTTTAACCTAAATTGAATATCCTGAATGCATCTGCCGCAAGTGTGAGCTCAAACAATATCGACTGTATAGATACATAAAAGATGATCGTCAACAACATAAAACATCAAAGATGATCCTCAACAACTTTAAACATCAACAATTACATCTGTTTGAAATATCTAACATGTGTGGGTTCAAACAATGTTTTCTATACAGAATAAAAGATAATCATTAATATTTTCTAATATTTTAATAATGAATCATAGATCACAATGTGATCTGAATGTTAAAAGATCTCACATAGTAGTAAAAACAACAACATACCTATCTTTGATAAAATAATCGTATTAACTAAGATCTGATGAGATAACCATCAAGAATGAGCAGATATCCATCTTAGCAAAGATTCGATAACTAGCATGTCTTGAATTTTGAAGTTGGGGTCACAGACATAGCTTTAACCTAACAAGAATTTTAAACAAAAAACTAATAAATATAACAGAAAACTTTAGCAGTTCAAATTGCAAACCGGAAAAAGCGACTTGAAAACTATCCTGACTAATTGTAGATCACAACAAAATATTCTATCCTATTTCATAATCACTACCTGGGAGCTGCCAAGGATCATATCGATGCAAATCCAAACTCCCAATGATATCAAATCTAACTGTCGGCCTTGCACTTTTTTCCTGAGATAAATCCCCACTAACTCCTCTTCTGTAGGGTGAAATCTGAACCCAGGTAGCTGAAATTCTCCCTCTACTTTGGCCTTTATCTTTAATCATTAAATGAATAGAAAACTCAGCCTATATTCTATATATTACAAAAGTTCTCAGAGCTTGTAATAAAATCAACTCTTGTTCTTCAACAAAACCAAGAAAATGTGGTGTAATTTACTGGAAACTCCCATGCCAACTATAGTCCATTATATAAAATCAAGTCTTGTTCTACCAAGTCAAAATTTTAGAAGACTAATTTTGAATTCAAGCCCGAAATTGGTTTTGCGTTATCTGACTACAAGTCATTCCGCGTTATAATGGAGAAAAAGAAGAAAAAGACTTGACTATTGATTTGACGTCAAACCCATCAACGTCTATACAGCCTGGCCATGATCTGCTTGGAATCTCTCATTGACTAGACAAATTAAACTCAACATAAATTTTCAGTCTCTATCACCGTCTCAAACTCATTGAGCATGTACACGCGCGTTCACATAAAGAAATGTAAAGTAGCTATGGATAGTCTTTAAATATTCAAGAGTTCTTGATAAAATTATTAGACACCAGACTTGTTGAAGTTGATTAAATAAAAAATATTTGGAGATTATGGATATAGAATCTTGTTTATTGTTAACTTCTTGGTATGTTCATGTCTAGAAATATAGACAAAAATAATGATTGTTCAAACCTTTTCGTGCTGCTGCACATCTTTCTCATTAATCAATTGAATACAAATTTAATACACCTGGAATGCTACAGCATTTACCAAACTCATCTCTTCTTATGATCACTTGACCATCCTGCCATTTATCTAAACCCATTAGAGAATGTCTCTTTTATAGAAGTATTTTAGATACATAGAGAAATATCTGGAAACAACTAATCTTGGCCCACATAATTCTAGAATATTTATTTATCTAGAAAATTCTACAAGGCGACAATAAAATAAAACTGTCCTATTTTGCTTCTTTCTCATGTTTATGTCCAGATCTGCAAACTTCTAATCCTTTTCCTTGCTTGATGCCCTTCCCTCATTCTTCAACAACTGTTGTAGTCATTCTTCAAAACTTGAATCTAGAACTTCTTATAATTTCCATCTTGCTAGACAAAACTTTCCTCTGCCTTGAAATATTTGTTATGCCTTTTGAAAATCTTGATTGATTGCTATCAACTTTCACATGTGAACTTTTATACTTGAACAAATTCATGATCATACCTGCAATAGTTTGTCAACTCGATCCATAAGTCCTGAAATGAAGAAGAGCAGAAAATTCCATGTCATTGATCAACGCAAACTAGACAATATAATGTATCGTGGATGACAATTAGCAGTTTAACTGATCTGGTAGAAGGAAAATAGAAAGACTGGTACAAATCGGTGATCAACTAACAAGAAAAAATGAATTTATGCTAATATTTCCTCCTTTAATACATTATTCCTACAAATTTATTCCCAAAACAAGCTTCACCTTTCCAAGAGGTCTAGCGAGGATGTCAACATGAATCGGCTGGGCGGTACTCGAGCTGAATGTGGTGTTGCATCATGTGCTCGCGAATATAATGACATTCAACTTCTATGTGCTTTGTGTACTCATGAAAGACTGGATTTTTAAAAAGCTTCAACACACCTTGATTGTCACAAAAAAGAACTGGTGGTTGATCATCTGAAATACCAATATCAACAAAAATGTGATGCAACCAACTCACCTCACACACACCTCCTCGTATGATATGATATTCAATCTTGGTGGATGAGAAAGAAATAATAGTTTGCTTCTTACTTATCCACAAAATAGGACCAGATTGACGATCTAAAATATAGCCTGATGTTGATTTTTGATCATCTATAGATTCAACATAGTCTGAGTCAACATATCCCTATATGAATAATTGTTCATTCTTCTTATATTCTAGACCATACTCAAGGGTACCTAGGACATATCACAAAACTGCTTGGCTGCAATCCAATGATATTTCTTTTGTTCCTGCATAGATCTAGATAGGTAGCTTGCAACAAAGCACAAATATGGTATGGTATACGTTACGTAAATGAGACTCCCAACAAGTTGTCAATAGAGAGTTGCATAGACCATACATAGAGTTGTATCAACTTGAGGTGAATCCTAGAATAAAGAGAGTTGTAAACCTTTTTTTCATTGGAGTGGACATAGGCTTACAATCGAACATGCCAAATATTTCCATGAGCATCTTGGCATATTTTTTCAATGAGATAAATATATGATGTTTCTTCTACCAAACCTCCAAGATAAGGAAATAAAGGAGTAGCCCCAAATTAGTCATAGCAAAAGGTTTCTTCAGATCATGCTTGACAATATCAATGAGATTGTTTGAGCTCCCTGTGATCTCATGATCATCCACATACAATACATGTATGACAATCTTCATTCCAACCTTCTTAATATACAAATTAGGATTAGAGGGGCTACGAATAAAACCATGCTAGAAAAGGTGACCATCTATTTTAATGTATCATACTTGAGGGGTTTTTTTAAGCCCATATAAAGATTTAATTAGGCAACATACCTTGAGAGGATTGTGTTCATTGATTAAGCCTTCAATTTGGACCATGTACACTTCTTCTCCGAGATCACCATTCAAGAAAGCACTCTTAACATCCATATGATGAATCCTCCATCCTGTCTACATAGCTAGTGCACACAAAAATTAGATAGTTTTGATTTTTGTAGTGGGTGCAAAGGTCTCTTGATAATGAATTCCCTCATATTGAGCATATCTCTTTTGAAAAAGACATGCCTTGTACTTATCAATGGACACATCTAGCTTATGTTTTATTTTGAAAAATCATTTATAGCCTATGGGTTTCTTGCCTGCAAGTAGATCAAAAAGATTCCATGTATGATTTTTTTATTAGAGACTCATCTTCAACATCCATGGCTTTCTTGCAATGTGGTTGACTGAGTGCCTCATGAGTTGTATCAAGTTCAATACGATTCTCAACTAAAAACATCAGTGCTATATTTACTTTTATTTCTTGTCTAAATTCATGTCCTTACTCCTATGGAGAGCTTTGGATGATAAATAAGGTAGGAATCCATGATGGTACTTTGAACCCATCTTAGACATGGATATTGCTGCTAATCAGAATTCTCAAAAATACCAAGATCAACAAATTATTCACCTTGTAACTCACCTTCATCTCCTTATTGAGAAGAGTTCTCAATCTCATCACTAAAATTGTGAGAGAGGTTTATAAGAAGACGATGGATTACCCATATGCAGCATGGAGCCAAAATATGACTCATTGAAAACCACATCTTGACTTACATAAATGTTACTTGTCTCAAGATTAATGAGATGATAAGCTTTTGAGGGTGAACTATACTCCAAAAATCTACACTAGAGTTCCTTTTAATCAAGCTTCTTTCTTTACTAAGATGGGACATGCATATATGTAGTACAACCAAATACTTGAAGATGAGAAAATGATGGTTTGTAACTAGTCCATACCTCTTCTAGTGTCTTATTCTTGATAACCTTAGTAGGAACTTTGCTGAGTAGATACATAGTAGTTTGAATTGCTTATATGCCCAAAAATGATCACCCATCTCTTGAGAACTCAATTGATAGAGGGATTGGGCAGAGAGATGTGCATATACATGTAATGCCAAAGATAAGTTAATTCTACTATAGAAGCACAAAGAGAAACTCTAGAGGAGGAGACAACATCAAGAGAAAATAGATGGCCCTTCTTAAAATGTCTAGCAATGACTAGACTGTCTTGAGAGATAAGATAGGATTTGACACCATCTTTGCCCTATAATTCCACCTTAAGTTTATGATTTAGAAGATGACTAACAGATAAAAGATTGGTAGTAAAACCTAGAACATAGAGGACTTTGGTGAGAGTACCAATGCCTTCTACCACATATTCCTCATCATCAACATTTCAAGTGAGATCACATATCTCGAGGGGTGAGAGGTTTGGGAGAGACAAGATTGAGGTACTAATTAACACCACAATTTGTAGTATACAGTGTATCCTCATCAGAAGCTACATCAGAGGATTCTTCTTTCTATGTCGCAACATATCTTCTCTATCATTAATGATGAGGATGATCTCATGATAGTTGAGAATGACTACCACTAGATGGGCCTTTCTTACTAGGATTGCCTTGAGTAAGTCCATTATACAAACATCGATCAGTATTGTGGGTGTTAGTATGAAAAATGTAGCACCATTGATTTGAAGTGGGAGGCTTTGATTGTTGTGATTGTTGTTGTGGTTTCTTGTGTAAGGGTCCCTTTTGGGCCTTCTATTCTCATTTCTACTTGGAGACTAGGGATAAGAAATTTTTCCTCCACCAATTCACCAAGTGCAAGAAGCTTTGCATGGAGTACAAATACTGCACATAAAAAACTATCAATTTTCTCATCGGCTTTCATTTTAAGTGTATTGAGTTCAGATTGAAGATGAAGAATATTTGTTTTGTTCTTTGCCTCATAGATGGTGGAGAGTGCATCCTAGGCCGCCTTTGGTGTTGTAGCTATTGGAAAATTACAATGTAAACAATTGTTGTTTTGTCATTGATGTGAAACCTTAACGGGTGAGACTATTGCTATATGTTTGAGTACCATATCTATTGATTGTTGAAGAAGATTTGAAGGAAAGGATAACAAGAAGACTGAGTGAAATGGTTGAGTTATGGGAAATTAGAAGGGTACTTGATCAGTTGGCACATTGGCAAAGTAATGTGTTGTTTATCTATAACACTAAGTTATGATGTCAGTTTACTAGGAACAGTATATGCCGAGCAACATTTGTGTCAACCGAGCACCAGTGTATGCTAAGCATAATTTCTAAGTGTCGACCAAGCTCCAGTATATTGCTGAGGAAAACAGTTATGACCAAGTGGAAGGACACAGTGTTGGCTGAGTAGCAGTATTTTGGTAATTGTTGAGATTTGAGATCTTTGGCCGACATAATTAAATTTATTAGGATATGTAAAGTTAATTAAGGATAAGCGTGATTGGTCCACACTGTTTAAATGCATGGGTAACCGTAATTAACGCATGGGTCCAAGATTTAATTAGTGATTGCTTTGCAGAAGTAAATTAAATGTAAATGATGGAACGATCCATTAGATCTAACCTAACCTAAGATCTACAATCTTGATTAAGCGGCAAATATTTATTTTACCTAGATTAAGAGGCATAAGATAACCTCAAGGGGCTATTCAAGTTGTGTGTTGAATATGAAAAGTGTATGCTAGAAGATTGTGTGGTTAATTGACTGATTGGCATGATCTAGCAGAGAAGGATAAGCAGAGATCAGAGAGTTGAGAAAGTGATTGCTTGACGGATTTCCAAGCAGATCTAAATATTGAAATGAGAATGGAGGTCACTCAGTGAATTAGCATTAGAGCTAAATTGGATCTAGATTTGCAAAGTAAGTTGTATGTATCAGATCACACCTATTGATTACTTTCTAACCATTGTATCAGTCAAAATCCTTTAACCAGGTTGACCTAACAGTCATTGTATAAATCCTTTGAGCAAGGTGACATTCAGGTGGAATGTTCTAAGACTTCTAACAAGGCCACTCCTGACAGGGTGATTAAATCCTTTTACTAGGTCACATCTAGCAATGTGTTTTGTAACCTTTAACATGGTTAGATCCTAGGAGAGCTCACTTTAGAAGAGTGAAAACTTGGTAGCATGTTATTGGTGGTTTTTCCCAATTTGGGTTTCCACGTTAAATATTGGTGTCAACTTGTTTGAATGTTTATGTTGTGTTTTACTGTTAAGTTTCTACAAGCTGATTACATTTGAGCAGTTACAACATATTTATGTTGCTGACATATATTGTTGTTACCGAGCATATCTGAGTTGTTTAAAGTGCTATAAATTTTCAATTGGTACATCTAGACCTGAGGATAACTGATTCACCCCCCCCCCCTCTCAGTTATTGTAAATTCATTCTAACAATTGGTATCAGAGCTTTGTTTTCTTGAAAATAGTTTGAAGGTACTTGGAGCGAAAGATCAAGATGTATAAAAAGGAGGTACCAAAGTTGAACAATGATAACTTCCCTGCATGGCAGAGTTTGATGAAATTGCATCTAGCTAGTATTGGTGATGCTGCCAACTGCTATATTGAACATGATTATGTAGTCCCAACAAAACCTCTCACCATTGAACAATTAAGAAAAAGTAGGAACACAATCAAGCAGTGTTGGAGATTGCATCATCCCTAAGTTATCTTGAATTTGAAGACAAAGAATTGTGCAAATGCAAAGTAGATGTGGGATACCCTAACAACCATCTATGGAGGAGATACAAATGTGCTAATAGCTAAATCTAAAATTTTAAGAGGTAAGTTTGATGAAATGAAAATGTAATAAGGAGAAAATATAGTTCAATATTGTTGTAGGATAAAAGAAGTTGTGAATGCTATTAGAGGACCTAATGGAACTATTGATGATAACACCATTATGAGAAAGGTACTTAGGAATATTGTTCCTGTATATGCTATTAGAGTCTTTGCAATTCTAGAATTGAGATGTACTCCTAATAATAATTTGAGTTTAGAAGATCTGGTAGGCAGACTTACTACATTTGAGATGTCAAATTTTGATAACTACACTCCACAAGCTACTTATTCTATGTGTAGATCCCAATTGGTCGTTAACAAATCAAAGAAAGGAAAGGAATATGTGAACAGTGACAGTGACACAATAGATGATGATCTGGAAGAACTTGAGGCACTTATGGCCAGAAGACTATCTAGAGGAAAAGGAAAATTCAAAGGTAAACTTCCTATCATTTGTTTTTCATGTAACAAAGTTGGTCATATTGCTGGTAGATATCCTGATAAGAATGAAAAAGATGAAAGAAGAGATAGAAAGTACAAAGACAGTAAGGATGACCGAGACTTCAGAAAGTATAGGGATTACAAAGACAAAGGTAAGAAATCTCGCTATATAGCTGGAGAAGCTTTTGGCAGTGGATCTTATAATTCTAATGAAAATGATATAGAAGTTGTGTATGTTTCTATGAAAGATGATTCTAATGATGATGAAAAAACAACATTAATTTCTTATATGAGTAAAGGTTACCATTGGATTATTGACAGTGGTTCTTCACATCACATGACTGGTGATAAGGATAAATTTGAGACCTTAGATCAGTGCAATGGCGGTTATGTTAAATTTGGTAATGATGCACCATGTCTTGTTAAAGGGAAAGGATCAATTAATTTGAATAACAAGATCATATGTGACAATGTATATTGGGTTGATGATCTTAACTATAATTTATTGAGTGTTGCACAGCTCAATACTTCTATTATAGAGTTGAATTCCATCACAAGAAGGCAAGATCTATGATGCCACTGGAGAACTAGTTTGAAGTGGAGAGTAGACAAAAGCTAACTTGTTCCATCTGGACTTAGCTGATGAGACATGCTTGTTTGCACAATATAATGATGTTTGGTTATGGCATAAAAGGTTGTTTCATGTAAGCATTGATAACTTGGTAAGCATAAGAAAATGGAAAAAGGTTAGAGGGCCGCCTAAGTTAAAGAAACTTGAAAATGCAATGTGTAAGCAATGTCAATTAGGAAAAATGACTAAATCTAGTTTCAAGAGCAAGACTCATACTTCTGAGGAAATTATGGAATTGGTTCATTCTGACCTTTGTGGTCCCATTGGTGAGAAAAGTTATTGTGGAAATAGATATTTCATCCTATTTGTTGATAATTACTCTAGAATGATGACTATTATGTTTCTTAAAGAAAAATTAGATGCATTCCAGTTATTTAAGTGGTACTTGGCAAAAGTTGAAAAGGAGACAGATAAAAGTTTGAAATGTTTGAGATCTGACCAAGGAGGCGAGTTTATTTCTAATGATTTTAACATGTTCTGCAATGATGGGGGTATAAAAAGATAGATATCCGCACCTAGGACACTGCCATAGAATGGTATTGCTGAAAGGAGAAATAGATCTATCATGAACTGTGCCAGAAGACTAATGATGGAGAAAAATACTGTAGAGAAATATTGGAGAGAAGTTGTGAGTACATCATTCTATACCTTGAGTAGAGTACAAGTCAAGAAAGGTACTAATGCTACACCTTATGAGCTATGGTATGGATATGCACCTAATGTAAGATATTTCAAAGTTTTTGGAAGTAAATGTTTCATACTAAAGGATAACAGAAATGGAAAACTTGATGCTAAAGGTGAGGAAGGCATATTTATTGGCTATTCAACTTAAATTAAATCATATAAGAGTTTAAATTCTAACACTAACAAAATTGTGGAAAGTACAAATGTTAGAATTGATGAATATGCAGAAAGAAATGAACAAGAAAGCACACAGGAACCTGAAAGTTACAAATCATTTGTTTATCTGGATGATGAAGCTTCTAATGTATTACCTAGACCTGAGAAAGAGGTTTTCGAGCAACAACTAGCACCTTTCAAGTCACATAATGAGGTTTCTAGGCAACAAGAGGTAATTGTCGAGCTATCTGATGGAGATGTCGAGACACAGAACAACCTGAATTGAACGAGAATAATGAATCTGAAGCAAAGAAAGAACCTACTCTAGCAAAGTATGTGAGGAGGTACCACAAACCTGATCAAATCATAGGATCAAAGGATTCTGAATTTATGACAAGAAGTAAGTTGAGAGACGGTACGTGCTTGTTATGTGATTTTGAGCCTAAAATAGTAAAAGATGCTTTAGAGAATGAAGACTGGATACAAGCCATGAATGAAGAGATTGGATAGATTGAAAAGAATAAGACTTGGACACTTGTACCTAGGCCAAATGACAAAAATTTAATTGGTACTAAGTGGGTATTCGGAAATAAGATGAATGAACATGGAGAAGTAACAAGGAATAAAGGTAGACTAGTATGCAAGGGTTATGCACAAGAGGAAGGAATTGATTATGGAGAAACAGTCGCCCTATGCGCAAGGTTGGAAGGAGTCAGAACTTTACTTTCATATGTAGCCTACAAAGGTCTTAAAGTTTATCAAATGGATGTAAAGTCAGCATTTCTTAATGGGATATTAGAAGAAGTGTACATTGAACAAGGTTATGGATTTGTTGTCCCAAGCAAGAGGAACATGGTTTGCAGACTAAACAATGCACTATATGGACTGAAGCATGCACCAAGAGCATGGTATGAGAGATTGCACAATTATTTGATAAAGATTCGATTTGTAAGGACCAATGACAACAACAATCTGTATTTGAAGACAAAACAAAATAAAGGTACTTTATTAGCTGAAATTTTTGGTGATGACATTATATTTGGTGGATAAAAAGTGTTATGCCAAACATTTGCAAAAGAGATGCAAACTGAATTTGAGATTTCTAAGTTTGGTGAAATCAAATTCTTTGTTGGCTTACAAATATATCAAGTTAAGAATGTTATCTACATTAGTCAATCAAAATATGTTAAGGAGACAATGAAAACTTTTGAAATGGAAGAATCAAAACTAATAAGGACACCCATGGCTAATAGACAAAAGTTAACAAAAAATAATGATACAAAAGAAGTGAATCAAACCCTTTACATGTCAATGATGGGAAAGTTGCAATATGTTGTGCATAGTAGACCTGATATTGCTCTATTTGTTGGAATTGTTGCAAGATTTTCTGCCAATCCCAAGGAAACTCATATGATGGAAGTAAAAATAATTGTGAGATATTTGAAAAGAACAGATGAATATGGTCTGTATTACAAAAAGAATGATAAGTTTAAGCTTAGAGTTTACACTAACTCTAATTGCGCTAGAAATGTGGATGACAGGAAAAGTACCACAGGTGGTGCATTTCTTTTGGGAAAGAGATTGGTTTCATGAACAAGCAAGAAAAAGAATTACACCTCACAATCTACAACTGAAGCACGGTATGTGGCAGCAATAGTTAATTGCTCTAATATTGTGTGGTTGAAGATACTACTGAAAGGTATGAAAGAGGATATCATAGAACTAGTTGTTATATATTGTGATAACACGAGTGCCATTAATATTTCTAAGAAATTTGTGATGCACTTTAAGACAAAGAATATAGCTATCAAGTATCATTACTTAAGGGAGCTAGTTCAGAACAAGGAAGTGAGACTAGAATATGTGCATACTAAGGAACAGTTAGCAGATATATTTACAAAAGCACTACCCAAGGATGCTCATGAGTATCTGCGAGGTAAATTAGGGGTGATTCCTCTAACTAAGGCTAATTAGTTCAGAAGTGAACTATTGCATCAAATGTTATATTGAGAATATTTGACACATTGATGCACAAGAAGTCATACTTTAGGAAGCTACCCAAAGTTGTGAAAGAAAGACAAGGATAGAAAAGAGGATCAGTCGTAAGAAAGATGACAGGAGCAACATGATACTGAGTTAGAACAAAAGAATCAACATGATGAAGATGTCTACATCCTTGGCATTGTTGTCAAAGAGGGAGATTTGACTATACTTAGAGAAAAAGGGAGAGTTTACTGAAAGAGAGAGTCTATAGATGAGCAGAAATAGAAAGATTTTAGTGTGATTATAGACACAGAGGGAGAAATGTTTTATAGGATGAGAATAAGAAGGAAGTTAAAGACATAAATGAAGATTTTTTCATATCAAGGAACACGAGCAGACTTTTTGGATTGTATGGTAACTATGTTTGTAAAATTATTGTTTCAATGTTTAGTGTTGCCATCTATGCCAAAGAGGGAGATTGTTGGAAAGCTACAATGTAAACAATTATTGTTTTTTAATTAATGTCAAACCTTACCGGGTGAGATGATTTCTATCTATTTGAGTACCATATCTATTGATTTTTGAAGAAGATTTAAAGGCAAGGATAACAAGAAGACCAAGTAAAATGGTTGAGCTATTGTAAATTACAAGGGTACTTGATCAGCTGGCACATTGGCAAAGTAATGTGGTGTTTATCTATAACACTAAGTTATGATTTCTGTTAACTGGGAACAATATATGCCAAGTGAAGTTTGTGTCAATCGAGCACCAGTGTATGCTGAGCATAATTTATTAGTGTCGATTGAACACTAGTAAATTATCGAGGAAAATAGTGATGACCGAGTGGAAGAACACAGTGTTGGCCGAGCAACAGTATTTTGGTAATTGTTGAGATTTGAGATCTCTGGCCGACATAATTGAATTTATTGGGATATGTAAATTTAATTAAGGATAAGAATGATTGGTCCACACTATTTAAATGCGCCAGTAACCATAATTAACTCATGGATCCAAGATTTAATTAGTGATTTATTTAGAGAAGTAAATTAAATGTAAATGATGGAAAGATCCGTTGGATCTAACCTACCCTAAAATCTACGATCTTGATTAAGCGGAAATGATTTATTTTACCTAGATGAAGAGGTATAAGATAACCTCAAGGGGATATTCAAGTTGTGTGATGCATGTGAAAAGTGTATGCAAGAGGATTGCATGGTTAATTGACTGATTGGCATGATCTAGTAGAGAAGGCTAAGAAGAGAAGGAGAGAGTTGCGAAAGTTATTGCTTGACAGATTTCCAAGCAGATTTTGAAGATTGAAATGAGAATAGAGGCCACTCAATGAATTAGCATTAGAGCTGAAATGGATCTAGATTTGCAAATTAATTTGCATGTATCAGATCACACCTGCTGATTACTTTCTAACCATTGTATCAATAAAAATCCTTTAACCAAGTTGACCTAACAGTCATTCTATAAATCCTTTGAGAAAGGTGATAATCAGGTGGAATGTTCTAAGATCTCTAACAAGGCCACTCCTGATAGGGTGATTAAATCCGTTAACTAGGTAACATTTAACGATGTATTTTGTAACCTTTAACAAGGTTGGCTCCTAGCAGAGCTCACTTCAAAAGATTTAAAACTTGGTAGCATGTTACTGGTGATTTTTTCGAATTTGGGTTTCCACATTAAATATTAGTGTCAACTTGTGTGAATGCTTATATTGTGTTTTACTGTTAAGTTTCTACAAGCTGATTATAATTGAACAGTAAACTGCATATTTATGTTGTTGTTACGGAGAAGATATGAGTTTTTTAAAATGCTATAAAGTTTCAATTGGTACATCTAGACCCAAGGATTACTGATTCACCCCCCTCTCAGTTATTCTAAATTCATTCTAAAAATTGGTATCAAAGCTTTGGTCTCTTGAAAATAGTTTGAAGGTACTTGGAGCGAAAGATCAAGATGTATAAAAAGGAGGTACCGAAAGATAACTTCCCTGCATGGCAGAGTTTGATGAAATTGCATCTGGCTGGTATTGGTGATGCTCCTAAGTGCTATATTGAACATGATTATGTAGTCCCAACAACACCTCTCACCGCTGAACAGTTAAGAGAAAAGAAGGAACATAATCATGCAGTGTTGGAGATTCCATCATCCCTAAGTTATCCTGAATTTAAAGACATAAAGAACTATTCAAATGCAAAGCAGATGTGGGATACCCTAACAATCATCTTTGGAGGAGATACAAATGTGCTAAGAGCCAAATCTAAAAGTTTAAGAGGTAAGTTTGATGAAATAAAAATGCAAGATGGAGAAAATATAGTTCAATATTTTGGTAGGATAAAAGAAGTTGTGAATGCTATTAGAGGAGCTAATGTAACTATTGATGATAACACCATTATGAGAAAGCTACTGATGAATCTTCTTCTTGTATATGCTATTAGAGTCTCTGCAATTCAAGAATTGAGGTGTACTTCTAATAATAATTTGACTTTAGAAGGTCTGGTAGGTAGACTTACTGTATTTGAGATGTCAAATTTTGATAACTACACTCCACAAGCTATTGATTCTGCATTCAGATCCCAGTTGGTCCTTAACAAGTCAAAGTTAGGAAAGAAATGTGTGAACAGTGACAGTGACACTATTGATGATCATCTGGAAGAACTTGAGGCACTTATGGCATGAAGACTATCTAGACGAAAAGGAAAATTCAAAGGTAAACTTCCTATCATTTATTTTTCATGTAACAAAGTTGGTCATATTGCTGCTAGATATCCTGATAAGAATGACAAAGATGAAAGAAGAGATAGTAAGTACAAAGACAAAAAGGCTGACCAAGACTTCAGAAAGTATAAGGATTACAAAGAAAAATGTAAGAAATCTTTCTATATTGCTGAAGAAGCTTCTGACAGTGGATCTGATAATTATGATGAAAATTATATAGAAGTTGTGTATTTTTCTATGAAAGATGGTTCTGATGATGATGAGAAAACAACATTAATTTCTTATATGAGTAAATGTGGTTGTTGGATTATCGACAGTGGTTGTTCACATCACATGACTGGTGATAAGGATAAATTTGAGACCTTAGATTAGTGAAATTGCGGTTATGTTAAATTTGGTAATGATGCACCATGTCTTGTTAAAGGGAAAGGATTAATTAATTTGACTAACAAGATTAGATGTGACAATGGATATTGGGTTGATGATCTTAACTATAATTTATTGAGTGTTGCACAGCTAAATACTTCTGGTTACAGAGTTGAATTCCATCACAAGAAGGCAAAGATCTATGATGCGACTGGAGAACTAGTTGGAAGTGGAGAGCAGACAAAAGGTAAGTTGTTCTATCTAGACTTAGTTGATGAGACATGCTTGTTTGAAAAATATAATTATGTTTTGTTATGGCATAAAAGGTTGTGTCATGTAAACTTTGATAACTTGGTAAGCATAAGCAAATTGAAAAAGCTTAGAGGGATGCCAAAGTTAAAGAAACATGAAATTGCAATGTGTAAGAAATGTCAATTAGGAAAAATGACTAAATCTAGTTTCAAGAGCAAGACTCATACTTCTGAGGAAATTCTGGAATTGGTTCATACTGACCTTTGTGGTCCCGTTGGTGAGAAAAGTTATTGTGGAGATAGATATTTCATCCTATTTGTTGATGATTACTCTAGAATGATGACTATTATGTTTCTTAAAGAAAAATATGATGCATTCCAGTTATTTAAGTGGTACTTGGCAAAACTTGAAAAGGAGACAGGTAAAAGTTTGAAATGTTTGAGATCTGACCGAGGAGGGGAGTTTATTTCTAATGAGTTTAGCATGTTCTGCAATGAACAAGGTATAAAAAGATAGATGTCTACACCTAGGACACCACCACAGAATGGTATTTTTGAAAGGACAAATAGATCTATCATGGACTATGCCAGAACACTAATGATGGAGGAAAATGTTGCACACAAATATTGCAGAGAAACTATGAGTACAATAGGCTATACCCTGAATAGAGTACAAGTCAAGAAAGGTGTGAATACTACACCTTATGAGCTATGGTATGGATCTGCACCTAATGTAAGATATTTCAAAGTTTTTGGAAGTAAATTCTTCATACTCAAGGATAACATAAGTGGAAAACTTCATGCTAAAGGTGAGGAAGGCATATTTCTTGGCTAGTCAACTAAAAGTAAAGCATATAAGTGTTCTAATTCTAACACTAACAAAATTGTGGAAAGTGCAAATGTTAGAATTGATGAATATGCAGAAAGAAATGAATCAGAAAGCGCACATGAAATTGAAAATTACAAATCATTTGTTGATCTGGATGAGGAAGATTCTAATGTGTTTCCTGAAACTGAAAATGAGGTTTTCAAGCAACAGCTAGCACCTGCCGAGTCACTGAATGAGGTTGTTGGGCAATAGGAGGTAACTGCCGAGCTATCTAATGGAGATGCCAAGACATAGAATCAACCTGAATTGAACAAGAACAATGAATCTGAAGCAAAGAAAGAAAATACTCTAGAAAAGTATGTGAGGAGGCACCACAAACTTGATCAAATCATAGGATCAAAGGATTTTGTAGTTATGAAAAGAATTAAGTTGAGAGACGGTACATGCTTGTTATGTGATTTTGAGCCTAAAACAGTAAAAGATGATTTAGAGAATGAAGACTGGATACAAGCCATGAATGAAGAGATTGAGCAAATTGAAAAGAATAAGACTTGGACACTTGTACCTAGGCCAAATGACAAAAATGTAATTGGTACTAAGTGGGTATTCATAAATAAGCTGAATGAACATGGAGAAGTAACAAGGAATAAAGATAGACTAATATGCAAGGTTTATGCACAAGAGGAAGGAATTGATTATAGAGAAACATTCGCCCCAGTTGAAAGGTTGGAAGGAGTCAAAACTCTACTTGCATATGCAGCCTACAAAGGTTTTAAAGTTTATCAAATGGATGTAAACTCATCATTTCTTAATGGGATATTAGAAGAATAAGTGTACATTGAACAAGCTGATGGATTTGTTTCCCAAGTAAGAGGAATATGGTTTGCAGACTACACATGGCACTATATGGATTGAAGTAAGCACCAAGAGCATGGTATGAGAAATTGTACAATTATTTGATAAAGATTAGATTTGCAAGGACCAATGACAAAAACTATTTGCATTTGAAGACAACACAAAATAAAGGTAGTTTATTAGTTGAATTTTTTGTTGGTGACATTATATTTGGTGCACAAAAAGTGGTATGCCAAACATTTGCAAAAGAGATGCAAACTAAATTTGAGATTTATATGTTTGGTGAAATCAAATTCTTTGTTGGCTTACAAATATATCAAATGAAGAATGGTATCTACATTACTCAATCAAAATATGTCAAGGAGATACTCAAATTTTTTGGAATGGAAGAATAAAAACCAATAAGTACACCCATGGCTACTGGACACAATTTATAAAAAAATGATGATACAAAAGAAGTGAATCAAACCCTTTATAGGTCAATGATTGGAAAGCTGCAATATGTTGTGCACAGTAGACCTAATATTGCTCTGGTTGTTGGAATTGTTGCAATATTTTCTGCCAATCCCAAGGAAACTCATATGATGGAAGTAAAAAGAGTTTTGAGATATTTGAAAGGAACAGATGAATATGGTCTGTACTACAAAAATAATAATAAGTTTGAGCTTAGAGTTTACATTGACTCTGATTGGGCTAGAAATGTAGATGACAAGAAAATCACCAAAGGTGGCGTATTTCTTTTGGGAAAGAAATTAGTTTTATGGACAAGAAAGAAACATAATTGCAGCTCACAATCTATAGCTGAAGCCGAGTATGTGGCAGCAACAGTTAACTGCTCTATTATTGTGTGGTTGAAGATACTACTGAAAGGTATGAAAGAGGAGATCACAGAACCAGTTATTATATATTGTGATAACATGAGTGCCATTAATATTTATAAGAACCCTGTGATGCACTCTAAGACAAACTATATAGCTATCAAGTATCATTACTTGAGGGAGCTAGTTCAGAACAAGGAAGTGAGACTGGAATATGTGCATACTAAGGAACAGTTAGCAAATATATTTACAAAAGTACTACCCAAGGATGCTCATGAGTATCTATGAGGTAAATTAGGGGTGATTCCCCTAACTGAGGCTAATTATTTTAGAATGGAACTGTTACATCAAATTTTATATTCAAAATATTTGACACATTGATGCACATGAAGTCACTCTTTAGGAAGTTGCCCAAAGCTATGAAAGAAAGACAAGGATAGAAAAGAGGATCAGTCATAAGCAAGATGACAGGAACAACATGATACTGAGTTAGAACAGAATAATCTACATGATGAAGATGTCAACGTCTTTGCCATTGTTGTCAAAGAGGGAGATTTGACTATACTTAGAGAAAAAGGGAGAGTTTATTGAAAGAGATGGTCTATAGATGAGAAGAAATAGAAATATTTTAGTATGATTACAGACACAGAAGGAGAAATGTTTTACAGGATGAGAATCAGAATGAAGCTAAAGATATAAATGAAGATTTGTTCATATCAAGGAACACGGGCAAACTTTTTGGATTGTATGGTAACTATGTTTGTAAAATTATTTTTTTAATGTTTAGTGTTGCCATCAATGCCAAAGAGGGAGATTGTTGGAAAGCTACAATGTAAACAATTGTTTTTTTTTCATTGATGTCAAACCTTAACTGGTGAGACTATTGCTATCTGTTTGAGTACCATATCTATTTATTGTTGAAGAAGATTTGAAGGCAAGGATAAAAAGAAGACCGAGTGAAATGGTTGAGTTATGGGAAATTACATTTGTACCTGATTAGTTGGCACATTGGCAATGTAATGTGTTGTTTTTCTATAACACTAAGTTATGATGTTAGTTTACTGGGAACAGTATATGTCGAGCTAAGTTTGTGTCGAATGAGCACTAGTGTATGCCGAGGATAATTTCTAAGTGTCGACCGAGGGCCAATAAATTGCTGAGGAAAATAGTGATGACCGAGTGGAAGAACACAATGTTGGTCGAGCAACAGTATTTTGTTAATTGTTGACATTTGAGATCTCTGGCCGACATGATTGAATTTATTGGGATATGTGAAGTTAATTAAGGATAACCCTGATTGGTCCACACTATTTAAATGCACGGGTAACTGTAATTAACTTATAGATACAAGAATTAATTAGTGATTGCTTTGGAGAAGTAAATTAAGTGTAAATGTTGGAAAGATCCATTGGATCTAACCTAACCTAAGATCTACGATCTTGATTAAGAGGAAAAGATTTATTTTTCCTAGATGAAGAGGTATAAGATAACCTCAAGGGGCTATTCAAGTTGTGTGATGACTGTGAAAAGTGTATGCAAGAGTATTGCATGGTTAATTGAATGAATGGCATGATCTAGTGGAGAAGGCTGAGAAGAGAAGCAGAGAGTTGTGAAAGTGATTGCTTGACGAATTTCCAAGAAGATCTGAAGATTGAAATGAGAATGGAGGCCACTCAATAAATTAGCATTAGAGATGAATTGGATCTGGATTTGTAAAGTAAGTTGTATGTATCAGATCACACCTGTTGATTACTTTCTAAACATTGTATCAGTCAAAATCCTTTAACCAGGTTGACCTAACAATCATTGTATAAATCCTTTGAGCAAGATGACATTCAAGTGGAATGTTCTAAGATCTCTAACAAGGTCACTCCTGACAAGGTGATTAAATCCTTTAACCATGTTACATTTAGCAATGTGTTTTGTAACCTTTAACAGGTTTCACACCTAGCAGAGTTCACTTTAGAAGAGTGAAAACTTGGTATCATGTTACTGGTGGTTCTTCCAAATTCGGGTTTCCATGTTAAATATTGGTGTCAACTTGTGTGAATGTTTATGTTGTGTTTTACTGTTAAGTTTCTACAAGCTGATTACATTTGAACAGTAAACTACATATTTATGTTGTTGACATATGTTGTTGTTATCGAGTAGATCTGAGTTTTTTAAAGTGCTATAAATTTTCAATTGGTACATCTAGACCCGAGGATGACTGATTCACCCCCCTCTTAGTTATTCTAAATTCATTCTAACAGTAACATCTCGATATGTGCTTGGACCTAATTAGATATGTTGAGGGTGACCAAAATCAAGGTTTTAGCATCAACCTTGTCATACTTCTTTTATTCATCAGCATCTGAAGGGCATTTAGTGAAAATAGTAGCAATCTCCCACAATTCTTCAAAATGAAAAATGGTGCACATCTTAGTTTTCCAAATGGCGTAATTGGGCCCTTTGAGAAGTTGTGCATCTGAAAGAAGTATTTTTGGTGAAGTCATAATTAAAAGAATACCTCACTACCAAAATAAATATACTTTTCTCATGGCATAATGACATATAAATATTATTTAACTCAAAAAAGGCCTTCTACAGATGAAGATGAGCATTTAGATGTGATGATCATACTTTGGGTGTTGAGAGAGGGGGGGTTAATATGCATAAAACTAAAAAATCTAAGAACTAACTTTAATTACCACCATAAGAAATTGTGTCCAAGAAATAACTAAACCAGTAACATAGAAACACCAAGATTTATATGTGGAAAACCAAAACTGGGAAAAACCACACTGAGCACTTTCCCACAAAGATAATTCACTGAAGTATATAATCTGATTAAAAAATATTAGGAGCTCACTGCTCTGGAAAACCAATTAGAGGCTCGCTACCAATAGTAAAATGAATGTGAATAATGAAGAAAGCTCATTGGCTTACAATACAAACAAGATCTCACTCTCTCCAAACTTGCATACAAAGGCTCATTGCCAAAGTAGCAAGTTACAGTAACAAAGTAAAGTACCCAAGACCCATTTTATGAAAGTACTTATCCTCCTTCAAAGTATAGATATGAAAGTATTCTCCTACAAATGCAACTTATCTACACAATTATTTATTCTCTAACAAAAAAATTATTAGTACCTTTTCTTCTCTAGCACTATCACTGCGCTCTTCTATGTTGATTGTTGAACTGGATCACATACTATACTTTCTTCACACCTTACATACTTTTTGAAAAAGAAACAATAGTCCAAATATGCAAGATAGATCATTGGAGATTACAATAAGGTTGACCAAACCAAAAAGGATATTACAAATAAGTTCCATGTCAGCAAAAGAAAAAAAAAGGATCATAATCAAATGCATCTAAACTAGGGACCTAAATGGATAAGCGATAAATATTAAGTACATAGGTCCCATATATAGTAAACCCATATAAATAAAACATAATCATTAACTATAAGACTCAAACCTAAATGTTATACTTCAACAATCAATAAAAATAACAACCAGATCTAAAACTAAAAGGATGATCTATCCTAAGAGAAAGATGGACCTAGAACACACTACACATGTCATAATTCTAGATTTGTGCAATCACTAGAACATCAACCACAAATAAATTAGACATGTAGAAGCAATCTGCTAGTTTTGTCAATGCTAAGAAGACCCCCATACTCTATAGAGAGATTTATATGCCACATCAGAATTCATGTCAACATGTCACATCAAAAGTCATTTTATCATACCATTTTAGAAGGTACCACAACAAATTACTAGTTCTAAACAACAACTAGAAAAATCAACAACTTAGGATAACATAGTCTCTAGAACACCAGGAACACACACTTGATCACTAGAGAATGCCACAACCAAGACCAAGTCTTGAATTCATCTGAATGAGTAGTAGCACAAATTCAACCCTAATTTCTAGAAGAAAAATTCTCTAGAAAGACAAGTAACTACAACTATAAAATTTCTAAATGAAATACAACACAGTTCTAACAAAGACTTTCAAATCAGGAAGACATCTAAAAATAAGAATATAATATAGGAGCATTTTAGAACATTATCTACACATAATCACAAAAAACATTCCTTCCAATATTTTGATATCTTACCATAATGAAACACCTCCAGATCACAAAGCTTGAGGGAAGATCATCAAGATCCTCTGAACCATATGGAACACAATGTTTGACATCTATGCTAACATGATAATAAACATTAATTTATAATAATTTCCCCCTTTTTCATTGATGGAAAAGAGAAACCAATAATTTCAACTCACCTCAAATTTAATAGTCATTTTAATTATATTTCTTCCCCTTTTCCATCAAGGAAAAAGGCCAAGAAAAGGTCTACCGCTCCATAACTCTAATGAATAACATCAATTTAGAAATGTCCCCCTTAACATATGCACCAACTTGATGTACTAAGCTAGACAGAGAAAAGGGTAACCACCCCAAGAACTTATGGAGAAACTAAAAATTCTTATCAAATGATAAAGCATGTCTCTAGAAAAAACAAACACCAGACTAGAATAATTCACATAATTTATTACAATATTGACATTCTCTTCATTTGTTTTTAAATCTACTACAACTTTAGTCCTTATAGTATCAAATAGATTTATCAAAAAAACTTCAAACTCAACCTTCTCTATGTGGTAGAAAATTATGTTTTCCCTTATGCAATTAGTAGAAAGGTAGTCCCACAATCTCATCAACTTATCAAGAGAAACAACAATGTTATTCAAATGTTTCTTAATTTGTAAACCAACAAATAAACTAGACTTTCAATCCATATAAGAAATATTTCTTATCCAAAAACCCACCTTTTTGAACCACAAAGTAGAAAACCTTTCTTCAGATATATAGTCATACCTCATTATTCTATTGAGAAGATTCTCAATATCCAGTCTTGAGGGGAAAAATACATGGAAACTCTCCTTCAGACCCTATAGTCTGAGCGATTTGACAGATGAGGAAACACCATTCAGAATGGATGTCATATCACTATTAAATCTAATATTTTTATTCTACAACAAATATATCCTATTTATTTCTCTTGATTATTTTACAACAATTAAAAAATCACCTTCTCTTAAAAAATTATAGAATTTAGAAATATGTCCTATCATACTACGTCTGTAGAAAATAAAACCATCCTTGCACAATATTGCAATGTCTCCTTCCTTGTAACATTTATAGAAAATCACACCTTCCTGTTCATTTTTACTGCTTTATTAGTATTGCAATTGATATTTATATTACATTCCATTTTTTTGTGTCCATATCCATTGCAATTATAGAAATAGTCATTGAAGTTATTAACATTTTGATTCTCATTTATTCTACTGCAAGTCATTTTTTCTCTACGTTGAACTGCCTTATGTCCTAACTTATTGCAATGATAGCATCTTCCATTGAAAATTAGATTCCTTCTCAAACTACTAAATTCATTGATTGTATGTCCTACACTTTTTCAATAGAAATAGATACCATCAAAGAAATAGTACTTGGAAGAAGTACAATGGGATCTCTGATTCATCATGCTTTTTTTGTTCTTTGTCTACACTAGATTTTTCTTGTTCTTTTTTTGGTTCTGATCTCCTGGATTCTTCTTGTTCTTCTTCAGCTTCTCATCTTCTGATTCTTTATTTTTTAACTGCCTTTGGTCATCCTATTTCTATTTTTTTCTATTATTTTGTCTTCTTCCAACTATTTCTAATTTACCATGTTCCTTTTATCTTCATCTTGTTCCTTGAATTCATTTTCACTCTTCTGATCAGCCATGTTCTTATTTTCAGTTTCAAGCTTCTGATATACTATAGTCCAATCTCCATCCATTTTGTCTTCTCTATGTATTAGTTCCACTATCTACTCCTATTCTAACACATGCCCTTGATTATTTCATCTTTCTTCTATTCTACCATAATCCATTCTCCTTGTACCGGATCTTTTGATTCAACCTTTCTTTCTTTGGGGTAAAAGTACAAACCTACTTCACACTTTAGGCTACGTAAGTGAAAAACTTTGACCAAAAATGTTTTAGACAGAAGGGTTCCGACTGAACTAAATTTGGCAGCCACCTAGTATCCTTGTGGTAGGGGTTTTCGGGAGAAATAATTCTAGCTGAAATGGTTTCAAGGAATTCTTTCTATATACGTCTATGGACACATTGTAATTTTAATTTTTTGCTTCCAGAGCCTTTTTCTCTCCATTCTAAAGTAGAACACTTAGGCTATACCTATTGTATCATTCTTTGACCTTAGCTTTGTATTTAGATAATCAATAATAATAATAATAACTCTAAGGCATCCTTCAAATATATAAAGACACTTTTAATAGAATCTTAATGAAATCTACCATAATTAGACATATATATGGAAATAACTCTCACTTCTTAGACAATATCCAGTCTAGTATAGACCATAACATAAATCAAACTTCCAACTACACTCTGATAAGGTACTATGATGATGTCTTTCATCTCTGATGGGGATTTAGGACAATCTAAAATAGAAAAATTTGTTCTAATTGTAAAAGGAACACATAATAGTCTACAATCTTGCATGTCAATTATCTATAATACTAAGTTCATATACTTACTTTGGCCTAGCCATAGTTTCCTATTCACTCTATCTCCTCTAATTTCCATCCCAAGAATGTGTTTTTCTACACCAAGCTCTTTTATCTATAATTTAGTAGTAAGCTAAGATTTAAGTTCTATTCACAACTTTCCCTTTTATAGTTGAATAACATATCATCAACATATAATGCAAAGTACAAAAAATTATTGCCACCAAAGTTATAATAAAAAATGATTTTATTTTTAATACTTAAATCCCTAACTCAACTTATATGTATCAAATTTATGGTACCATGTCATAATACTTTTCTTGATGCCATACAAAGATTTCTTCAAATTACAAACCAAATTGCTTTTATCTTTTACCATGTAGTGCTCTGGTTGTGTCATACAATTATTTCCCTCTAAATTACCATGAAGAAAAACACTTTTCACATACATTTTCTCAACCTCTAAATCATAAGCTACAACAATAGAAAGAAAAAACCTTTAATAGATGTCATTTTCATAATAGGAGAAAATATCTCACTACAATAAATACCCTAAACCTAAGAGTTTCCTTTGGAAACTAACCTTGATTTATACTTCCCAAAACCCCCATTTGAACCAATCTTTTCCTCAAACACCCATTTCCAACTAACATGCTTTCATCATTCACTGAAGGATACAAGATCAAATGAATCATTCTATTTCAAATTATCATTTTTTCATCCATAGCAATTTTCCAGGATTTTGCAGCATTCACACCTAATGCCTCTTCTATAGATCTAGGCTCATTCACACTAGTATTCAAACAAAAAGTGAATCTCCAATCATCAAAACAATATCTTTCACATGGTCATGTATGCCTTGTATACCTTCAAATAGTTTTAGTTAGAAGTTCTTCCTCCTCTTCTAAGGATTCAAATCTTGATGAGCTCTCCTTAAATGATTGTCTATCTATGGGTTTAAATTTAAATTTCTCAGATGTAGAAGGTATTTGAATCACATCTTCCCTTTTAGTTTGGTTTGGCTGCAATGTAACAAGAGGATGATTAGTTTCTCTAAAAAACACTTCTACTATGTATCAACTTCTATGCAACAAGGTCCCAAATCTTGCATCCTTTCATACCATAATTGTATCTCATGAAGATATATTTTACAACCTTGTTCTTCAACTTTGTTCACTTGTCCTTAGGCACATATGCATATACCTCATTAATGTACCAGATTTTTTAAATCATTAACAAAAACATAAGATGAAACAACAACATAGTATACTTTAGAATTCTAATTCTTCTTTATTATTCTCCCAACAACTTTTCTACTACAAAGAAAGAAACCACCAATTTAACTACAATAAAAAATTACCCTTTTCGGCAGATTTTCACAAAATCATCTTTTTTTAATCATTTTTAGTAATTTTTAAAACCTCCAAAAGCTACAAAAATATCAAAATATCTAGATTTAATTTGGGTGACATTGCCAAAAAAATCTCTAAGCAACTAAAGACAAAAAGAAAGCTATTAAAAAACAAAAACCTAGAAAATCTCAAAAAAATAGTAAAAGCTAATTTTGAGGCCCTATATGGTTGAATTTGACCCCAAATGGTTGAATTTGACCCCAAAAATATGTCAATATTTGGTCCAATAAAAATATTCTATTGGAATCTTGTAGAACTCTTTAAAATCCATATGCCTATAAAATGTCAGCCCAAACGCACAATCGAGTCGAAAGTTATTACTGTCGCAAGTCCCTGCATCACTCAGTAAAAAATATATAATATTTCTCGTTGAAGGCTAATGAGTCGACCATTCTTCCATAGGTTTTTTTTCAACATAAACTAATGTAGGATACCTATTAATCATTCCAAGAAATTGCAACATCTTTAGACCAAAATATTTATTCTAGGCCAATGCCACTCAACATTCTCTATCAATGTCATATTTATTCTTTCTACAATACCATTCTTCTGTGGACAATATAGATTTTTATTCTACCTATGAATACTACAATACTTATGAAATATATCAAAATAATTATAGAAAATTCATCACCATTATCAATCCTCAAACATTTTATTTTTCCTTCTAGTCTATAATACAACCATTTCTTTAAATTCTTTAAATCAATTGAGAATATCAAATTCTCTCTTTATAAAACATACACATTTCCTTCTACGATAATCATCGATAAATGAAATATAATATGTTGATTTTTAAATGAAAGGAACATCTATATGACTAAACACATCACAATGAATAAGGTCCAACATACCACAAGATTTATGAGAACTCAAGTAAAACTGAGTGAGGTTTTGTTCTCCATAAATACAATTCTCACATACATCAAGAGAAAGATTAAAATAATTCCAACCTTCAATAATGTTTTAATTTTATGAGGTCCATGTGTCCTTTTCTCCAATGTGTCCAAGTCCCTATTGGTGTACCATCATCTTATCTATAGGTAACTTTGATTCAAAATAATAAGCACCCTAGGTACCCAAAATCCATGACCATCTATGGAAGGTGAAACCATTACGTTTTTCAATAAAGTATCAACTAGATTCAATGTTCACAAAAGTACTATTACACTCAATAGTGTATGCATCTAATTTTATACAAAGTTCAAATTAATACAAGAGCATTTTGGGATCTTGGCAATCTTGCATCAACCAATTATATTTTTGTTTTCAGTTTTCCAGTTTATCTGTTGCTGAGTTTCTTTCAGTGTTCTTTCTATTTGGATGATTTGTTGTTACACACCTCATGGATTATTCAAGGCATCATGTCTTACCTTCTCCTAGGTTCGCACCTCGATTGGTTGGTTCACATTTAAGATATCTTGAATTTCTTGCGGGACATTTTTATTCTTCATGTTTCATGGTGAGTCTATGTTTTCCAATATCGTGAAGGATTTTCCCAATCGAAATATATTCATGGAGAATATTTCAAGGATTATAAGTGCATGGTTAACCTACTTGTAGGTTCACTCAACATGTTTTATCCATTTGTGAGAGATTCTTATGATTTAGGTCCTGACCTATAATGCAATATACTTTCCTGTTCTTGGAAAATTTAATATTTCTCAAGCCTACCTGATGCTTGCGAAGGCTTTATAAATTGATCTAATTGATCCCATAGGGGCATGGGTATGTAGTATAGTTTTGTTAGTTAGAAATATCAACATGAGCTTGTGATAGATGGTATAAAAAGAGAACCTATAAAAGGCTCTAAAATAGGCCTATATGCCCTTAATATAATGTACTGCATGTTTCAAATCCATTGTAATTAATTTATGGATGATAATAAGAAATAATATCTTTCACATCTCTCCATAATTTCTATTTCTTCCTTTGCATGACTCTTTCAACAAGGATTGGAATGACTTCTTGAGGTTCCTCTTGTCCTTGGCTGCACCAATTGGTATCAGAGAAAGCCTTAAATTCTGTTGTTGCAAATCGCGGGTCCTGAGTTGGAGAAGTCCCTAATTTGATTAGTTGTATGGTAGAAGAGTGAGGATCCTGACCTGCACTTACAAAGGATTTTCTCAGGATGGCTCGGAGAGGGAATGGTAGAGGTAGAAGGAGATATGAATATCCAATTGTGTTAGATATGTTGAGACAGATTGCATCTAGATTAGATGTTGTTAAAACAACCCAGATGATACATAAACATATTGAATATGTATGTGATGCAGAGGAAGAAACAAATGAAGAATTAGCTTGAGAGGGTGAACTAGAAGCCGAACCTGAACTTGAACAAGGAGATGAAAAAATCATAAAATCACTAACTAGAATAAATTCAAGACCATATTTTAATCTGCGTGATTATCATGGTAACTTGGATTTAAAAAAATTACATGATTGGATCACAAAGATGGATAATTACTTTGATTATGAATGTATTGATGAACATAAGAAGGTGAAATATTCTCTCATAAAGTTAAGAGGACATGCATCATTATGGTGGGAACATTTGTAAACTGATAGACTAAGAAGGGGAAAGGACAAAATCAAATCATGGAATATGATGGTGAAAAAATTGAAGTCCAAGTTCTTACCTGCTAATTGCCAAGTAAGTTTGTTTAGGAAGATGAAAAATATAAATCAAAATGATCTTACTGTGAAGGAATATACCGAAGAATTTTACAGGTTGGATATCAGATATGGACATATAGATGATGATGTTGAGATGGTTGCAAGGTACTTGAATGGTTTGAGGACATCAATTCAAGATGAGACCATTTTGGTTAAATTAAACAGTGTCGAGGAAGCTTACCAATATGCCCCAAACGATGAGGAAAAATTGAGTGGAATATTCTCTTATTATTATAGTTAAAGAATGTTATATATGTTAAAGAATTGTTTAAAAGGTTTGGTTTAGAGAATTCTAAACTAGAATATACTCCTATTATTACTGAATGTAAATTGACTAAATAAGATGATTGACCAAAGGCTAATGCAAGTAAGTACAATTGAAATATTGGAGGATTGTTGAATTTGACTAGTACTAGGCCAGATATTATGCATACACTATGCTTGGTAGCCAGATTTTAGCAAGAACCAAAAGAGTCACATGTTATGACAGTAAAGAGAATTTTCATATATTAGAAGAGTGCATAAGATTTTGGATTATGGTATCCAAAAGGTTCATATTTTAGAGTGATAACTTTTACTGATGTTGATTCGGTTGGATGTCTGGAAAAATGGTGAAGTACTAGTGGTGGAGCTTATTTTCTTGGCCTACGATTGGTTTCTTAGTCAAGTAAGAAGCATGTTTCTATAAAATTATCAATTGTTGAGTCAGAATATATTGAAGCCTTCTCATGTTGTACTTAGGTATTATAGATGAAAGACTTTGAAGAATATAGGGATAACTTTTTATGAGCTGATTTTAAATATGTGTGATAATACCAATGCTATAAATATTTAAAAGAATCTAGTGTAAAATTCCAGGACAAAACATATATCTATCAGATATCACTTCTTGAGAGAGAAGGTATTGGAGAAAGAGCTTAAACTTGAGTATGTTCCTACAAAGGAGAATCTTGTAGACATTTTCACAAAACATTTGTGTAGGGATACTTTTGAGTATCTTAGGCGGGAGTTGGGCACTCTACCCATTCCTAGCATTCAGTAATGCGCCTAGGTGTGAATTGGTCCATTGTATTTCATGTTTATTCCTTTTTGGATCAATACTTGGTGGCTTCCTCTCAAGGGAAGTAGATTAAGTTAGTAAGGGGGAATTTGGCCCATTATCAATTTTGTGAAAGGGGGAGAAGAGTGATGGTGACCATAGAACTTTGATGATGATATATATTTAGTGGAGAATAGAGAAATTTTATGATGATATCTTTTCATGTTGTGATTTTTTTTATTTGTCATTCATGAATGTTTCCATCAATGACAAAGGGGGAGATTATTAGAATGTGAAGCTGATACTATAATTCTTTTTGTCATTAATGGTTGTCATTGATTTCAACATATCCTATGCATAGATGTGAATTGGTTTTTTTAGCACTTCAGTAGAAGTGTGCATCATATGATGTGCTTTAAATATTTAATCTTATCTGTACGGGTGATGGTTCCATTTTTTTTGCAATATATTGTGGATCATTTGATGACATGTAACTGATTGAATGTTTGATAATGTTAAGTTGAAGATGATGCAAGACATTAAATCAGTTAGTGGTTTGTATTGTCATTGATGTCAACTTGATATAATCTGTATGTTCATGTACATAATGCCAAAGACTTTAGAGAATCAATGGAATAGAGATTATGCTTTCAGCAATGCATAAAAGTCAAGTACTCACTAAGTGACAGACAACACTGATGGAGTGCACACCATCGGTAAAGGCAAAGAAAAAGTCATAGTGATGCCCGAAAAGCAGAAGACAATGTTGCCCGACGAAGAAAAATCATAGTGCTACCCGATGAGTAAAATCCAAGGATTCTTGACAGATGGAGATCCCGAAGCTAACTAGAGTCACATCGATAGAACTGGCAGTTGTCACCGATGACTAACTGCAGAGTTGACCGGAAAAACAAAGAGTTTAGAAAATGACAAAATATCTAGCTGGCAGAGCTTAAGGATAGACTTAACTGGTTGTTTTATTTGTTTTATTTGACCAGAGTTAAGTAATTGATTGAAAGAATATTTGTACAGTTGGAAAGAAGATAACTATGAGATAAATCAGGAGTTAAAGCTGTAAATCAGATTGGCTGGATTGTTTTTCACACCAAGAATCAAGAATCAAGAATCAAGAATTAAGGAATATCATGTCTATATAAGTGACAAGCATAATTCATTTCCATAATCACAAGCATTCACATACAGAGGAAGGGGAGTGAATAGAAAGAGGATGTTGAAGAGAAACTGGTGAAGGATAACTTCATACAGTCCTAATAAATCAAGCTGAAGAAGAGCTAAAGAATTCTGTAGACATCGACGAATAGTGAAGCACAACATCACAGAGCAGAAAGTATGGAGCACAAGGAATTGCATAGATACACTGATCAGAGAGGTATTGTACTTAAATAGATCTAAAAATCTGCAATTCAAGTTGCATTAGAAATAGGTCATTGTGTTTCAATTTAACCATTGAAGCATTAAGTCTCTTAACAGAGCAGGACATAACCGTCTTCTATAATTGAGGTATATCCTAACAGATTGCCAAAAAGGTTGATTCATGAAAGTAGCATTGAAATTGCATAAATCCTATTGACAGCCTAAGAAGAAGGTTGATTCAAGGATGGTAGCA
>MU228404.1:98297-109056 GCA_018584345.1 Thuja plicata
AGTCTTTAAACTCAAATTGTTTAATTTGTGAGTTTGAGCCAAAATCTGTCAATGCTGCACTAGATAATGAAGAATGGATAAGTGCTATGAATGATGAGATTGAGCAGATTGAGAAGAATAAAACATGTTCACTTGTGCCATGACCAGATGACAAAAATGTCATCGGTAAAAAATGGATATTCAGGAATAAGTTGAACGAGAACGGAGAAGTCTCAAGGAACAATGAAAGACTAGTATGCAAGGGGTATGCACAAGAGGAAGGTATAGACTATGGAGAAACCTTTGCACCCATTGCTAGGCTAGAAGGAGTAAGAATACTACTTGCTTATACTACATACAAAGGATTCAAAGTATATCAAATGGATGTCAAGTCAGCATTCCTAAATGGAATACTTGAAGAAGAGGTATACATTGAGCAACTAGAAGGGTTTGTAGATCCTGACAAGAAGAACATGGTATGTAGACTTCACAAAGCCTTGTATGTATCAAAAAAAGATCCCAAAGCCTGGTATGAACAACTTCATTCCTATCTAATAAGTATTGGATTCATAAGGACTAGTGAAAATAGTAATCTCTATTTGAAAAAAGATACTGATGCTAGCACTTTGATTGCTGAAATATTTGTTGATGACATCATATTTGGAGGCAATGATATACTATGCAAGTCATTTGCTGATGAGATGAGAAAAGAGTTTGAGATGTCTATGTTTGGAGAGATCAAGTTCTTTCTTGGTCTACATATCATTCAACAAAGTGAAGGTATTTTCATTACATAGTACAAATACATCAAAGAGGTCCTCAAAATATTCAAGATGGAAGATTCCAAACCTGTTGGAACATCGATGTATACTGGATGCAAATTAACAAAGGAAGACAAGACAACAGAGGTAAAGCAGACTTTGTATAGATCAATGATAGGAAAACTCATGTATGTTGTACACACTAGACCAGACATTGCACATGCAGTAGGAATTGTTGCTAGATTTTCTACTAACCCCAGGGAATCACATATGACTACTGTGAAAAGAATTCTAAGATATCTAAAGAATACTAAGGAATTTGGCTTATGGTATAGAAGAGAAGGCAAATTTGAACTTAAGGTGTTTACCGACGTTGATTGGGCTGGAAATCTTGATGACTGGAAGAGCACAACTAGAGGAGCATTCTTTATGGGTTATAGACTTGTCACATGGATTAGCAAGAAGCAAGGATGCATCTCACAGTCTACTGCAGAAGAAGAATATGTTGTTGCTGCTGCAAACTGCTCAAATATTTCATGGATCAAACAGTTGCTAGAAGGTATGCACATGAAGATCTCAGAACCATTAATTATATGTTTTGATAACACTAGTGCAATAAACATTTCAAAGAATTCAGTCATGCATTCCAAGACAAAACACATTGCAATCAAGTATCATTACTTAAGAGAGCAAGTTCAATAAAAAGAGGTGATACTTGAGTATGTGCAATCAAAAGAACAATTGGCTGATATCTTCACCAAGCCACTACCCAAGGATACATTTGAGTAGCTGAAAAAGAAACTAGGGGTCAAACCCTTGTCTACCAGTCATTAAAAGACTGAAGGCTGCATCAACCCATATATTCTCAGAATATCATTCATGTTGATGCAAGAAAAAGGATGAACTTCAGAGCTACATCTATATACAGAAAGGTATATATCAGAATTGAGCACCAGAGCATATTGTTGTATTGCTGATAGATAATGGAAAATCAAGGAATATATTATGATAGAAGAAAATAATTGTTTGACATGAATGTCAGATATTTGTAAAATATATGTTTGGCATTGTTGTCAAAGGGAGAGAAAGTTTCCATATTATCATAGTCTTCAGAAAAAGAAGAAAGATTATCCATTAACAGATTACTCCAAACAGGGAGAGATCATATCCATAGGGAGAGAATTTGTATGAAGGAATCATATACAAAGGAAGAGTTGTTGAAAATAGATGGAGACATCAAAGAAGAAGAATAGTCAAAAGAGAGAAACCGACACAAGAAGAGAGGACAACACATCAGTACAAGAAACACAGAAAGCTACAAGAATAAAATCTAAGCTAACACAGAGCTTACCGGTGGTCAGACATTTTTATCGGTTATCAAAATAAACTGTTTGGTAATTTGATGAATCTCGACAATTATATTTCATATTGTATTAGAAATAGTATAGTTTGATAATATAGTATATTTCCATCAATGCCAAAGGGAGAGATTGATGACATGTAACTGATTGAATGTTTGATAATGTTAAGTTGAAGATGATGCAAGACATTAAATCAGTTAATGGTTTGTATTGTCATTTATGTCAACTTGATATCATCTGTACGGTCATGTACATAATGCCAAAGACTTCAGAGAATCAAAGGAAGAGAGATTATGCTTTCAGAAATGCATAAAGTTCAAGTACTCACTAAGTGATAGACAACACTGATAGAGTGCACACCATCAGTAAAGGAAAAGAGTTAGTCATAGTGATGCCTGACAAGCAGAAGACAGTGTTTCCCAACGAAGAAAAATCATAGTGATACCCAACAAGTAAAATCCAAGGATTCCTGACGGACGGAGATCTGGAAGCTAACTGGAGTCACACCGACAGAACTGGCAGTTGTCACCGACAACTAACTGTAGAGTTGACCAATAGAATAGAGAGTTCAAAAAATGAAAAAATATCTAGCTAGCAGAGCTTAAGGATAGACTTAACTGGTTGTTTTATTTGTTTTATTTAACTAGAGTTAAGTAATCGATTTAAAGAGGATTCGTACAGTTGGAAAGAAGATAACTATGAGATAAATCAGGACTTAAAGCTGTAAATAAGATTGGCTAGATTGTTTTTCATGCCAAGAATCAAGAATAAAGAATTAAGGAATACCACATCTATATAAGAGACAAGAATAATTCATTTCCATAATCACAAGCATTCACATACATGGGAAGGGGAGTGAGTAGAAAGAGGATGCTGAAGAGAAACTGGTGAAGGATAACTTCATACAGTCCTGATCAATCAAGCTGAAGAAGAGCTAAATAATTCTATGGATATTGATGAACAATGAGCATAGCATCACAGAGAAAAAAGTGTGGAGTGCAAGGAATTGAATAGATACATTGATCAGAGAGGTATTGTACTTAGATAGATCTAAAAATCTGTAATTCAAGTTGCATTAGAAACAGGTCATTGTGTTTCAATTTAACCATTGAAGCATTAAGTCTCTTAATAGAGAAGGACTTAACCATCTTCTATAATTGAGGTATATCCTAACAGATTGCCAAAAAGGTTGATTCATGAAAGTGGCATTAAAATTGCATAAGGCCTATTGACATCCTAAGAAGAAGGTTGATTCAAGGATGGTAGCAAGATTTTCCTAAAGCCTATTGACAGTCTAAGAAGGAGTTTGATTCAAGGATGGTAGCAAAATAGATGCCAGATACTAAGTGACAACCTCTATGTATAAAATCCTCTAACAAGGTCACACTTAATAGTGTGTTTGTAACCTTTAACAGGGTTGGCTCCTAGCACGGCTCACTTCAGAAGAGTGAAAATTTGGGGTACCAATCCCAGTGGTTTTTCCCTTAATAGGGTTTCGACATTAAAATCCATGTGTTATGTGTGTATGACTTATTACTTTATTTTTTTACATTTCACATATGCATTTCTAGATTGATTGGTATACTCTGCATATTTACTGAGTATTGATAAATACTTTTACTTCTTATCAATTATCAAGGAGAATAAGGACAGACAAGGTAAGCCGACAGACAGTTAATTATTATAAGTATTTCAAGGCATGCATCTTGTAGGGACTTAATAATCTGAGATGTATTTGATTTGTGGTTAAATTTTAAAGGATAATTTTTGAAGCCACTGATTCACCCCCCCCCCCTCAGTTATTACTAACATTGTTTGTTTGGGTTCGGTCCTATCTTTGAAGTTTTCATTATGCTTCTNTGATTTGTGGTTAAATTTTAAAGGATAATTTTTGAAGCCACTGATTCCCCCCCCCCCCCTCAGTTATTACTAACATTGTTTGTTTGGGTTCGGTCCTATCTTTGAAGTTTTCATTATGCTTCTTGATATATTTGTAACGTATAGATCTTATAAGTTGGTACTAAAGATCTCGATGATGGTGTAGGGTGTTGTAATGTTCAATGCATGTTGTATAGATTGAGGTGGTCCATGTTTCATTCCTTAACACCATAGGAATGTTTTAGTTTAACCTATTTCAAATTGGATTAGGTAAATACTTTGTTGTTGGCATAAGATAGAATGAGAGAGAAATGAATTAACTTATTGTTGTATGCTTGTATGTGAATATATGTGAAGTGAATGTGAATCTTCCAAGGGAATTTTTGTGTGTTGATGTATATATGATTTTTTTTAATCAATAGAAAATTGTAATATCATGTATGCATTGTAGAGTGTCGGTGACAGTGACTTCAGTGGTGGATTCAACCTTCATTTCTTATATTCTAGCAGTGAGCCTATTTGTATTGGTAGTGAACCTATTGGTATTTGCAACTAGCCTTTCTTATTTATGGGTAGTTAGTTCAACCGGTAGTGAGCCAAATAGTAGTGAGCCCTTGTAAAAATAACCTTCACTAGTGATACCTTAACCGCTATTTATTTCATGAGAATTAGCTTCTTTGTGGTTTTTCCAAATTTGGGTTTCCACATAAATTATGGTGTTCATTGTGTTGATGGTTCTATGCTTTCATGTTTATTGTTGTTATAGGTTTATGATTTATTTAAGTATTTACCATATTAATATAATTGAAGGAAATTATTTGTTTATAATTTATTCAACTCCCCTCATTTATTCAACCTATTCAACATGACCAACAATCTTTAAATGAGGATTATCATCCAAGTAAACCTTAATTCCATCAAATTCTTCATATTCAAAAAATGATTCTTTATTAGAGGTGGTTTCAAAAGATGTACTGAATCATTAAATTGTGTATCATCACATGCATTAGTGGAAAAATATGTAATGAATGTTTCATCATCTTACTTTCTACACTAAAAAGTATAATCAAATTTCTTATTTTTATTCTTTAAAGTACCTATGGATATTTTTAGCTTTATTGCGATTCCATCAAGTAACTTTGGACTTTCAAGGAGATTTTGATCTCCTTGTAGATTTCAATTTATTACATTTCTCATTCTTCTTTCCTTTTATATGTCTTTTATAAAAAAATAAGGGCCTCCTTGGAACTGATGGATCCCTTCCCCTTCACCTCTTTATTAAGTAAAGAACTCACCACATATTTATTCTTCTAAATAACAAGAGTACTTTTGAAGGCCATAACAAAAGAATCCCACAAAAAATAAATAAATGAAGATTTGACATTTATCCCCATCATCCATCTTGACACAAACTCATGCCAATTCATCCACCAACATATTTAATGCTTCCAAGTGGTCTATAATTTGTCCACCCTCCTCGATTCTTAAGGAATGTAGTTTCTTCGTTAGGAAAATCTTATTTACTAAAGATTTGGCTTGATCTATCTCACTAACCTCCTTCCATAGATTATTTAAAGAGGAATCTTAATGATTATTGATTAGAATAGAGTCTCTAAGGCACAATTTTATTAGACCCTTGGCGTTATGGTCCATAAGATTATATTTAACAGCCTCGACTAGATCTGTAGATCTCATGACATTCTTATCAACAACATCCCACAAATCTCAATCTATTAACAGGTCCTTTGTCTTCAACTTCCACATTTAAAAATTATTTCCAAAATAATTCTCCACCTCTATTCTCCCTAATGAGCTTTCCATCTAAATATTCCTATAAGAAGACTACAAATTCTCTTCTACACAAGCTCCCACTTAAATCTAAATTAGTTTAAAAAGCCAAAAAACCCATAATTGAAACCAAAGGTGATTAGTCTCTAATACCACTTGTAAGGGTATTAATATAGGAAAAAAATTCCTACACTAATATTGAGAGGAGGGTTATGTAAAAACTCTCTCTGATCTTTAGAATAGTTACAAAAAATTGACATAAATAAACAAAAATAACATGCATACCATGACACAATGATTTACATGGGGAAAATACTTTTAGGAGAAAAATACACACTCCAAAAGATGCTCAATATATAATTTAGAAATAAATAATAGATTACAATATACTTGCACAGGAAGCTTCTCATGGGAGTATTGATAGTTAGAGATCGAGATGTAACTAAGTAGCTATAAGAATCTTACATCCACCCATCTAATACATGTAATACATAGGAGATACAATACATAAAACCATGAAATGATATTACAATACCATGGGCTAAAAAACACTAATAAAGTGGTTCTTATCTTATCTTCAATCAAATATTTCCTATGATTTGTCACAATACACAACAACAGATGCAACTCCCTATATAGCTCATTAATGTTTTCAACATGTTTTCACATTTCCTATTTTAGAAGACTCAACTTTTGGAGGCCATAACTTTTGAACTAAGGATCCAATTGATGAATTGTTTGAAGTGTTAAAAAGATTACGACATGCTCTATCAATCTATAATACATTGTGCCAATTATGGATACTTTCAATCTATTTAAAAGCCTCCAAAGCCTTCAATATTAACTTCATAAAATTTCTTTGGCAATTTACAAAATGTAAACTTTAACATCATTAAATATGGACATGATAGATTGCAATAAAGATTTACTGTCATGCTTTTCTAGCCCATGCCATCCTTTGAGGAAAGTTTAGAAAAAATATGCACTCTTAAATGTAAATTTACTATAAATAGTAATTATATATAAATGCAAGGTTGAGACACATTTTCCTAACAAGAAAAGGAAATACAATTTTTTTAAAAATTAATTAATATAAAATGAAAGCTATGAGATATTATATCATCCAATGTTACACAATTCCATCTTGATATTGTCAAGATGCAATTAAAAGATATTTTTCAAGGTTAACCTTGCAATAGTCTACAAATTATTAATCAATATAGTCCACTAAAATTTAGTTGAAAGAAAATTGTGAGATATATTATCCTATTTATTTAGGTCATGAAGGATTGTAATGGTTTATATGGATCTCTCGAATAGGTAAATAACTATTCTCTAATATATATACACATTAATTCTTGTATTCTAATTAAAGAAAAATAATAATAATATGAAGTCTTATAGTGATTATATGAGAATCTGGAGAGGAATGATAACCATTCCTTAATCTAAATACAAATTGGTCCTTGAATTACACTAAAGAGAATAAATGTGATATGAAGGTTTGTAGTGATTTATGTGACGATATAAATATAAACAACAACTAGATTCCATAACTAAATATAAATTGATCCTTGAATTCCAATTAAAGGGAAAACAATTGATATATGATTTTATGGAATGTGCTAGTTTTTAAGTTCGAAGGTAATGAGAAAAACCATTTAATTATGCTAAATTATCCATAAAAGTACAAGAAAATTGGATTTTAGTAAGAGCTCAACTGAGCCTTTTGTCGAATTAAAGATATGTCATGTATTTAAATTGATGCTTTGAGGAGAGAAGCTCTAGCTCAATATGGACCACATATATGTTTTAAGAATATCATATCACTTGTGACTTTGTTTACCTATCTTTAAATAGATTCAATATAACTATTGAAAAACTATACAAAAGAAGGATATTTGATTTTATGTCTTCAAGAATTATCGATTAGGAAACTTTGCATACCATTGAATTATGTATGTCTTGTAACATGTATATATATTTATATCTGTGTGTGTGTGTGTGTGTGTGTGTGTGTGTTAGAATAACTGCGGGGTGAATCACTGGCCTCAAGAATTAATCCAATAATTCAACCAAAACTTTATACCACATATATAAAACTTATAGTTATCTTCAGTCCTACAAGATGTATGCCTTTAAATGATCTTATCAAATAACTATTCCTCGGAATATATTGTTTGTCATTTTTTCCTAAGCTTTACCAAATAGAAGTCTAGCCTTTACCGAAATACAGTAAATAACTTAGTGTTTACCAATCAATCATGTTTTAGTAATGTGTAAAGAAAAACATCAAAACAATGAACCATATACACATTTGACACATCAATTTTTAACTTGGAAACCCTATTAAGGGAAAAACCACTTGGGACCGACAACCCAAAATTTTTACTCTTTTGAAGTGACCTCGGTGAAGAGCCAACCCTATTAAAGGTTAAAAACACACTGTTAAGTTCAACCTTGTTAGAGGATGGTGCAGGAGCACCTTAAGGTCTTATGAAGATCTTCAAACATTTTTATCTTATAGGTGGTTTTAGCCAACCACCAAGGTAATAAGGACTAAGGATAAAGTCTTATGTTTGTGTGGTGTGAGTGTAAAAGTAGTAGTTAGAGTCATGCCTTTGTTTTGATCAAATAGGCTATAGGGTTTAGATCCTAGGAAAGTCAAAGATGGTCAAACTTTGACTAAAACTCCAAAATGGAGTGGAATTCATAATTTTGATGTTTTTAAGTTTTTCTATGTCCTTTTGGAATGATTTGAGTCGAGTTGGGCATGTGGGGATAAGAGATTTGCAAAATTGCAAAAAGTGGTAAAAGTTTCTCATGACAACTTTGCAAAGTTGTTATGACAACATTTCCTAAAAATTAGGAAAGGGATTTAATGGTGTTATAGTCCTTACCTAGGGGTCAAAACATGTCAAAATAGACTATATAAGCCCATACAAACCCTAATCTAAGGGTTGGAAGTGTTAGTGTATGGACTGTGTTGTGAAAAGAAAAGATTTGAATTGTGTTTTGTGACAGAGCCTTCATCCAGTCACTTAATGGATTGAAAGGATTGATTTAATGCAGGGTATGTGCACCAAGTTGTGGACCAAAAAGGGGGGTATAACTGGACACATTTTTTCTGAAATTGGGTAAACCTAAACTTGGAACAGGAGTTTGAGGGTCATGCACAAAAATTAAGAAGATGTGTAAAAAATAAAAATTGTAATACTCTGAATCTAGTTTCTAGAACACTAATTATTTTTAAAACCCGATAATATTAAGAGGGTCAAACCTCGCGCGCACAAAAACATATTCCTAATTTTTTTGGAAAAACATAACATAGCTATTTCCATGCATGGTACAAAAGGTACAGTTATATTCAGTATTTTTAAAATCCCTTTGGTAGGATGATAGGTAAGAGTGAGATCTAGAAGTTGTGTATTTTTTTGTAATTTTTTGATTAGTATTTTTTTTGCTGTACTTTTTTGAAGTGGTCGCATCTTGAAAATTTTGTACCTATTCGTGCATTGGGCATAACTTGCATCAAAATAATCAAAAATGAAAACTTGTTTTTTAAAAGTGTATAGAATCAAGTGTAGAACAATAATATATAATTTATTTGTAATTTTATTAAGTATTTCAAAAGTTATTAAAAAAATGGTAGACATATGTTTGTGAGTACAATCAAGACACTGGTAAAGAAAATTAAAGTTTACTATGCTAATGTTGTCCAAATATAGAAAAATTTATATGGTTAGAAAGATAAGAAGACATATAAGATTATGGTGAAAATTATAAAACTACCCAATTGACAAATTGTAAACTTGATGAAGATAAAGTCAAGAAATCATCTTACAAGATAAAAAAACATCTAAAAGAACAAAATTGGAGGGAAAATGAGCCTCCAAGCCTTTGGGTCATTTTTCAGGCCTCTTCTCGAGCCATAACCCAATCAGGTTATGAAAATATAAAATTACTTCAAAACCTGATCAGGTTCTTTAAAGAAAAAAGTACTTATAAACCCGATCGGGCTTTGTAAAGAAAAAAGTACTTCAAAATCCGATCGCGTTCTGAAAAGAAAAAATCACTTCAAAACCCGATCGGGTTTTGAAGAAGTGAAAACTATTAATTTTATTCTCCATAACCAGAGAGAGAGAGAGAGAGAGAGAGAGAGAGAGAGAGAGAGAGAGAGAGAGAGAGAGAGAGAGAGAGAGAGAGGTTGAAATGTTGAACCATCAGAAGCACAGAGTGTGAGATTTGGATTAGCCAATGCTTCACCTGAGATTTTTTTAAGTAACCCAATCTCCTCTTCTACACTCTCACTTTGTTTCGCTTCCTCTGCACGCAAGATTTCAATCTCTTTTTGCATTATTTGAATTGTTCCCAATTGGTTCTTTCTCTCTACACGCAATGATGAAATTTTTTGTCTCAGGGCTTGGATAATTTGACCAAGTTGATTTTCCCCATCTTCTCGCAATAATCTCATCTCTTCTTGCAAATTTTTAGTAATTCCAAATTGTTTCTCACCCTCTGCCGTAAGTATTTTGTTTTCTTCCTTCACCCCACGAAATTCGTATAAAATACATGTATGGTAATCTTCATAGTATTTAGGAGGCACAAATTGGTAACAATTCAAGCAGTAGGAATCAGAAAATGCACACCCTTCTTCACAAAGCTGTATAGATGGGCAACCTGAAATACATCTGGAACTAGAGTTTCTCCCTTCGCTTCAGGCCATTGCAAATTAGCGAAATTTTTCTACTCTTCCCTCCAGAAAAATAGATTATTTCAATGGTTGCCCATGAATTTTTTCAAATGGTTGATTGGCTACCTTTGCTTCCTTTAATGGCCATCCATGATTTGTTTTGCAGTCTTCCAACCTTTTGTACATAGTTATTACAATTTAATATGGGCTCCTAGTACATAGGTGTTTCAAGTGAGTGAAATTTTACTCTCTCTCTCTCTCTCTCTCTCTCTCTCTCTCTCTCTCTCTCTCTCTCCCCC
>MU228404.1:119789-169316 GCA_018584345.1 Thuja plicata
TTCCTTATATAGGCAATTTTCCACCACCTGGGAAGGTTCCAGAATAAGGCCGACCAAACTTAGAATTATTTTATTTTACATTTTATTACATCATAGTCGGCTCAAGATAACCTTTGAAACCCGAACACAAATTTTGAAGAAAATTATTTTCTTCCATTTCAGGTGGCCCAACTTCCGAAGACCATAAGTCATCACCAGTTGAACTGATCGGCTATTATAACCCCATTTCAGAAATGCCACAAAGCACTCTACAGGCTTGACCTGCGCAAGCATCTATCACCCAAATTTTTGACCTCATCCGGGGCCTCTAAAGCCTTCAAAACTGAGTTCAAAGTTTATGTACCCTGCTGCCAATACCAAAAATTCTCAATATCTTCCAATATACACTTGATCTGGAAATGAAACTTTACTGGAAGACTTATATGACCAAAATGAACCTCCAAGAAAGAAATCAGATCATTCTAAGCACATACGAAAATTACCAAAAATAGTAACTTTCCATAAATAGCAGCTCTGCACAAAATAGCCCTTATTGAATATAAAAACAGAAATATTTTTGGGTGATGCAAGATTGCTCTTACACCCAGGATGATCCTGCATCACATATGAATAGCACTATGTCCCATCTAATCGACATGTGACTATAATGAAAAAGAAATATTCTAGAGATCGCAAAGGTCCACTGAGAAAAGAATAAAATCAAATCAAATATGGGTTCCTAAATCTATCATGGAAGAATTGCATTCTCAATCCGAGCAAAGAATAATATAAAAGAAAATATGGGTTCCTAAATCCATCATGGAATAATTGCATTCTAAATAATCCAAAAATAAAGGAAAATCAAAATCTATGTGGATTCCCAATCCTCTTCCAAAGGAATTGGATACAAAAAGAAAATCAAAAGTTATGTGGATTCCCATGTCTCTCTTAAAAGGCTTGAATAAAAAGGAAAAGTCACAGTTGGCATCCAAGCTTCCAAAGTCTTCCACTTCATCTCCATCTAAACATCTCCCATCTTCTAACCCTATTTTGGGTCCTTACATCCCAAAATCCATTACCTTGAATACTTCATCCATCTTGGGTCCTCGTATACCATGATCCATATCTACTCATACATCAAAGCCTCAAACTATTCTATCCACTTTTCCTCCATCCATCCACTATCCTTCAACGGATGTGTCAATGTTGATCTTATCACCATACCCTATCCAATATCCTTCCATCCCTCTTATCCAATCCACTGCATAAATCCCTGGCTACCATCTTCCTTTTCCTCCATATCATTCTTCTCTACCATCACCTTATCAGCATCTTTTGAGAATACTTTCAGTGGCCTTGGTATATCATATCATATCTTTCAATGGAGCACTATCTAAAGAGAAAGAAGCTTAAGTTCCTCCATAAAATCAAAAGTACAAAAAAGAAAAAAAATATATAAATAAAGAAAAAAGTGCCTTGGTGAAACCCTGGTAAACAGGCACCTTGGTAGCAAAAGTAAATAGAAATCAATTTGTCCTATGGTGAAAGCCACTTCTTGTGGCACCTTGGATAAGTACCATGATGAAAACTTGGCAAACAAGCATCATGCGTAATTCCTCCTACTTGCACTCTTCACTTGGGGCCAAGTTCCTTCCATTTCATCCCATCCATCATATCTTACATCTAGCTATCCCATGAGCATCCATGTTCCTTCTACCGATCTTGACAAGGTTGAGCCTATCCATGAACACATTATGTATCCTGACATCTATTATCCTTTCCATCATGCTATTCAATTTCTCTCATCCATGACACCCTATCATGATCTTTCTTGTCCCAAGCCTATCCTTTCTATCTCTGCATTCCTGCCATAATCCAAAACATGCACTTATATGTCCATCAACCTTTATCCTGATCATAGCTATATCCTATCTAATTGACCCCTTGTTCTTGATCAAAAATGGAAAATCGAGGTTCTTAGAAGTCTCTTGACATGTCAACTCTTTTGGACTGTCTACTTTTCATGACATCAAGTCATTATCTTATATGTTATCCAACACTACTCCATGAGCCTACATTGCTATATCTTTTGTTCCTCTCTTAGGTAATCTTGAGGAGTCTATCCTTGAGGGTCACATTCACCCTCTCCATCCATCATTGTCTATTCTCCTCATCCATCAACCTTCTAATCCATCTGTAATAACCTCTACCTTGCTAGACATTGGGGGAAAACCAATGTGATCTTTCTTGAGATTGGTTAATCTTTAAAAAATCTAAAAATTGGAAAAATTTCCTAAAACTGATCATATTGGTGAGAACCTAGCAATAGGTGCCTTGATGTATCAATAAAAAAAACTAAAAACTAAAAATGGAAAAGTACAAAAAATTTGAAAAATAAGAAAAAAGGATGGCAACACAGGCATGCTTACTAGGTTTTCAATGATCAAAACATCAAGAAAGACCCCATTGCTTGGGGCATCTTAGCTTCATCGCATCACATCAAGTTGAGATTATCATAAATTAGAAGTAACCCAATTAATTGTCATATACAGTGATGGATACACTCAAAACCAGATAGATCAGTCTTAGATAAGTCATTCATTTATGAAACCAGGCACATTGATCAAATTGGCTTCATCACTTCAAATCAAGTCAATTTCTGCTAAATAGCTTCTCTGCCAAGTAGGTTAAAACATGTTAAAGAGGTTCCTCTTGTACTCAACACTCCATCTATCAATGTACAGTCTTGGCAATCCTTTGCTTCAGTTTGTACATATATTTCAGTCACTTTTGTGACACTTTGGTTCTTCTAAGAACCCTCCTAGCTTGAAACCAATCTAGAGTCATAACCTGGGGGCAATCAAACTAGCTTTTTCCTGGTAGTATGAGTCAATTCATTCATCATCATTTTCTACTAGGGGCATGGGTCCCCAACTAGATCACATCTTTGGATTACACCAGAGTCACTATTCTTGTCACTTCTGAAGGACAAATCACTACTGACGCAAACAGGTGTTTCTTAACACCATAATCAACAGTGTTTCTTAACACTATCTTTGGACACATCTGTGTTTCTTAACACACATTGGATACAATAAACGCAAACAACAAATTTATAGAAATCAAACACATCATACTCACAAGAACAACAATTTTTCTCAACACCTCATTCATATACACATCCAAAAACTTTTAAATTGTCTGAAGTATGCCAAACTCATCTTTGTATGTTGTCTGTTCTCATTGATTTTCATCAATATTTTCTTTGACTACTGCTTGTTGTTGTGGTCTCGATGATCTAGCAACGTCAAATAAACTAGGTGTATGTGGTAAGAGCTCCTGCATTAAGGCAAAAAAGCCTCACATCCCTTAATCCTATTTATTTGTACGTCAAGGTGAGGTCAAAACTATCTCCTTGACTATTATTGCTTTATTTGTTTAGGCAAGATCACACTCATGGTTATCTTGGCTTTGAATGCCTTGATAGGGGTGTACTCTTGCAACATCAACTAGAAACAATGTTCAAGTCATCTCAACTTTTGTGCCCCCATGCCTTATGTTAGTTTCTCATATATTATTCGATGAAATTCATATTCATATTCTTATGGTCGTAGTGGCACCGGTAAGGATTGTATCGACTCCAATGTTCCAAAAATGCTCGATGATGAAAAATTTCAAAGCTAAAGCTTAGTGACTACACCTTAGGTTGCATTCATGTTAGTCTTGAATCTGCATCTGCATAGTGTTGAAATCAGCATAATATCGATATATCTCTCCAATGTGAAGGATATGAGGTTCTTATCGATCAATATTCTCATCGTCAAGTGGTCAGTTATGTATGAACATGACACCGCTTGCTAATTTGACAGTCTTGATTCCATTTTCAGGATCAAATTCAAAATCTAAATTTGACCACTTACAAAACCAATAGAATTATCTCATGCTTTTCTTCTAATCAATCCATGTATCATACTTTTGGTCAATTTCGGTCACCATGACCTCTCATCAAGTACATCTTTTGTCCTAACCACCTGGAACCTCATTTTAATCAAATCAGTTTCTTCCTAAATTGTCTAATCAATCAAATTGCTTCTCATCACTGGGGCACCTAGCAATATTTTTATTTCACTCTCAAGGGGGTAGGATCAGGACATCAACATTCCATTGATCACATCCTTAATCAAAACTCCATCGCTTAGGGCATCTCACCTTCATCGCATCAAATCAAGTTGAGATCATCTTAAATCAAAGACAACCTTATCAATGGTCTTATATAGTGTTGAATACACTCTAAACTAGACAATATGGGTCTTATACAGTTTATTCATTATTGAAACCAGATACATTAATCAAATTGGCTTCATTACTTCAAATAAAGTCAATTTTCTTGCTAATCAAATATCTTAACAGTAATCAGTTTCATCGCTTCAAATCAAACTGGTTATTTTTTCAAACCATTCAAAAGGTTTAATAGTTCCTGAAAGACATTCAGTTTCATCATTATAAATCAAACTGAGCATTCTATTTATATCTTTTGATCGATCTTCGTCCAATCAAGCTCGAAGTCGGTCTGCTTCTTCAAAAGAATGGTTTCATCACTATAAATCAAACTATTCTGGGTCTTCTTAGTAACAAGTCTTTAAATGAATGCACTGATCACACATACATTCAAAGAGGGGAAAATGTAATCACCTAAAAATGGTCATCTAAACCCTAGACCCCCAATCTCAATGATTAATCTAGAAACCCTAATCTTGATTATTCTAAGTCCTAAATCAAACTAGCAACTATCAAATTTGAACTGAACTGACCTAAACCCTAGGTCCTAATCAATCATCATACTTGATTAATTAATTAATTCCTAAAATCATAATACATTGGCAAATAAACCTTATGTTAATTATTTAATTGATATTCTAATATATTAATTAAATAAAATTACAAAATTGTCAATTAAATCAAAAAGGAATTAAATAAATTAATAAAAACAAATATGCATTAAAAAAATGCATATGACATCATCAAATCCAGTTAAGTAATTTATCATTTTGGAAACAATCTTGTTTTACTTAGTTAACTGATTCTCCACTGTTTATCATCTTTGAAACATTTCAGTTAACTGAGAACTAATTTTGGAAGTTTCCAGAAAGACTGATCAGTCAGTTCAGTCAACTGAGTCTTTTGACCAATCACATCACTTACACAAGGATTGTGGTTCTTCAATCAAATCTGAGCCACTCTTTTCTTTTGATCTCGACCGTCAATTCGATAGAGATTTCTATAAAAGAGAAACTCTTTTCCTTCACAGGGATCCTAACTTTTATTATAATTAGTATGTTGTATCTTGCATTTTAGCTTTCTTTTAATCATTTATCTTTAATTGTTAATTTCTTTCAAGCATACAAATCTAATCTTAGAGCACATTTTCAATTTGGTGTTTTTAAAACAAATCCATACACATTCAAATTGGTGCTCTAAAACTGAATCTCTAAGTAGCTTTGGATTAAAAAAAATCCACATTTTCATTTTGCATGTAGTTAATCAATCATCTAGATTAAATCCTTCGTTTAAAACAGTGCATAGTCACTGACCTTGCGATGACCTGAGAGCAAGCTCATACTCCTGCCTACTAGAAGGCAATGGATCGGTTTAGGTTAGCATAGTTTCTTATTGTTTTCAAATTTTTGGTTTTCTAACCCACTAATCATCTAATGATCTATTGAAGTGTGTGTTTTTTGTGTAGCTTGCAGGTACCCCATTTTCACACGGACAGGTAGAATACCCTAAAAATATTCCTTCTTCACCTTTGGAGTCAAGATTTCCATTTCTATCATCTTTCAAAATATAACATTGACTTCCAAAAATTCTGAAGTAACTTACATTTGGTGTATGTTCATACCATATCTCATAGGGTGTCTTATTTGTGTCCTTCTTCAATTGAACTTTGTTCAATGTGTAGATAGCACTGTTGATAGCTTCCCTCTAGAATGTTTGAGTGATGACTTTCTCAATCATCAGTGTTCTGGTAGAATCAACAATGGATCTGTTCCTTCTTTCAGCAATCCCATTCTATTGTGATGTTCTTGGTGCAGAAAATTGTCTTTGTATTCCATGCTCATTACAAAAGTTAGTGAATTTATCAGAACTACATTCTCCTCCTCTATCTGATCTTAATAATTTCAGTTCCTTACCACTTTGTTTTTCTACAATAGCTTTATACCATTTAAACATCTTGAATGCTTCTGATTTTTCTTTTAAGAACATAACTGCCATCATTCTAGAATAACCATCAACAAAGAGAATGAAGTATCTATCACCATAGTATCTCTTTGTTCTCATGGGTCCACATAGATCAGTATGTACTAATTCTAGAATGACATTAGATGTTTAGGTTTTTCTCTTGAAACTAGACATCATTTTACCTTTTTGACATTTTTTACACATGACATGGTCAGGCTTTGACATGCTTGGTAAGCCTCTTACTTTACTTTTATTTCTTATCCTAACCATGTTGTAAAAATTCACATGACATAATATTTTATGCCACAACCATATGTCTTCATTTATAGCCATTAAACAAGTGGTGTTAATATCATCAAGATAGAATAGGTTACCTTTTGTCTATTCACTAGTTTCGATCAACCTCCCTGATTCATTAAATATATTTGCCTTTTTTTTTCTCAAATGCAACTTGGTGACCTGTGTTATTCAGCTATGAAACACTCAAAATATTATATTTAAGTCCTTTTACCCAGTAAGCATTTTCACATCTAATCATATTATTCAACATTATAGTTCCTTTAACTTCAACCGGACAAGGTGAGTCATTACCCATTCTTACAGATCCACCATTATAATAGTCAAAAGTTTCAAAATTTTCCTTGTCTCCAGTCATGTGGTGAGTACAACCACTATCAATAATCCAAACATCATTTTGACTGACCTTAGATATGAGTGCAGTCTCAACATACCTTTCCTCTTCATTTGAATCATCTTTCATAGAAACAAATAGCACCTCAATATCATCATTAGATTCGGTGTTAGTATTGTCATCTTTGTTCTCAGCCAGGAAACAAGATTTCTTTCATTTCTTTGGTAATCTATGTCATCACCTCTTTCAAACTTATTTTCATATGATCTATCACTATTTCTGTCTTCTTTTCTTTTATTAGGACATCTAGCAGCAAAGTGTCCAATCTCTTTACAATTAAAACATACAAGTTGTAATTTACCTTTGTATCTGCCTTTGCCTCTTTGCAATATTCTTTCCATTAGTGCTTCAATCTGGTCAAGTTCTTGGTCATCACTATCACTTTCACTATCATTTCTCATAGTGCATTAATGACTTGACTTACTTATTTTCAAATAATGTTTGAATGCATACTCAATAGATGGTAAGACACTATTGTCAAAGTTATTCATCTCAAATGAAATAAGTCTATCAATCAGACTATCTAGAGTAACATTGTTGTTTTCCACTACTCTCATTTCTTGTATAGAAGATACTTTAATAGCATAAATAGGTAGTAAGGTTTTGAGAATTTTACTTACCACCGTTTCTTCTTCAAGTACACCTCCTACTCCTCAGATAGCATTGACTACTTCTTTGATTCTGTAGCTATACTGAATGATGTTTTCTCCTTCTTTCATTCTTAGGTCATCAAACCTTCCTATTAGGATTTTTGCATTAGCTCTTAGCACATTTGCATGTCCTCCATGTACTATTTTCAATTTGTCCCACATTTTCTTTGTAGAGGTGCATGTTTTGACATCTTTAAATTCAACATTAGAGAGTGAGGAAGCAATTTCTATTAGCATAGAATTGTGCTCATGCTTTTCTCTCAATTTATCAAGTGTGTGAGGTCCTCTAGGCAACACATATTTAGTATCCAAGTCTTAAGTAACATAATTTCCAATACCTGATAGGTGCAGTCTTATCCTTCTTTTCCATGATTGAAAGTTATCTTTGTCCAACTTAGGCACATCCCTTTTTCTCATCTTGTGATCTTTAGCTTAGGTTGTTAAACCTTCCTTTCAAGAACACAAGATCTGATACCAATTGTTAGAATAACTGAGAGGGGAGGGTGAATCAGTGGCCTAAAAAATTAATCCAATAAACCAACCAAAAATTTATATCTCAAATATAAATCTCTAGTTATCTTCAGTCCTACAAGATGTATACCTTTAAATAATCTTATCAAATAACTACTGCTCAGAGTTCACTGTTAATCATTTTTCTTAATCTTTACCAATTAGTAGTCTTAGCCATTAATGAAATATAGTAAATAACTTAGTGTTTACTGATCATCCAATTTAGTATTGTATAAAGAAAAATATTAAAGAAATGAACCATATACACATTTTACACATGTTTTTTTAACATGGAAACCCTATTAGGGGAAAACCCACTTGGGACTCGTAGCCCAAAATTTTCACTCTTCTGAAGTGATCTCGGTGAAGAGCCAACCCTATTAAAGGTTACAAACACATTGTTAAGTAAGACCTTGTTAGAGGATTTAAATGTAATAGTTTATCACTTGATATCTGGAATTTACTATGCTACCTTCATGACTAAATATTTTGATACTCCTTGGCCAGATGTATCTCAATATATAAAGGATAGTTAAATCCTTCTTGGTTAAGAGACTTAATTCTGACCCAATGGTTAAACTGAAATAGTAAATGATTTTCTCATGAATATAGCTAAACTTTGTAGATATTTAGATCTATTGTAAGCTCACGATACCTTTCTGATCAATGTTTCCTTTTGTTCCTTTTCTCTGCTTCTTTCTACTCAGTGATGATGTTGCTTCTCTATTTCTCAGTATCTATAGAAAACTTTAGCTCTATTCTTTAGCTTGTTTGATCAATTCTGTATAAAGACTTCTTATCTTTACCAATATTCTCTTTCATCATCCTCTTTTCTATTCACCCCCTAATTCACAATGAATTAGCTTGTCTCTTTTATAAACATGATTTGACCATTTCTAAGTCCTTGTCTTTCTTGTTCTTGACGTGATCCAGAAATCTTGTCATTCTTTCTTTAAAGTATGCTTTAGTTTTATCTCATAGATTTCTCCTTGACAACTAGAATAAAACTATCTTAAAAAATCTAGCTTATATCTAGCTTTTAACTTTCCAATGAAAACAATGTATTCAACCAGTTAAATCCATGTTTAGCTACCACTAGCTAAGTCTTTTTTCATTTATGAACTTTAGTTCTAATCAGTGTTTAATTACTTGTTTTCTCGGTCTTCACTTCAGTTGTCCTTGAGCATCTATGTCTTCTAGGGTTGTCTATCTGTTTGGGTTTTCTATCCTTCGGGGAACACTGTGACTTTTAGTTTTTCTCGGGTATCACTTTGGTTCTGCTCGGTAATGCTTTCTCGAGTATCTTTCTCAGGTAGCACTTTGACTCTTCTCTCGGGGTTCTCTATCCGTCGGTGTGCACTGTCTATCGGTGTTTGTTGTCAATTGGTGTATACTAAACTTTTATTCATTACTGATAACATAACCTTTATTTCTTGGGTTCTTTGAAGTCTTAGACAATATGTATATAACCATTAAGATTATATCAAGTTGACATCAATGACAATGCAATACATTAACTGATTTAATGTCTTGCATTAACTTTCTGCATCTCAGTGATCCTCAAGTTAACATCTTCAAGAGTTCAATTAGTTATATTTCATCATAGTATCTATACCAATCCATTACCTTCCCATTCTACCAATACCATTGAGCCTATCCATTATTTTCCATATTCTTCCAATGTTGTTGACCCTCTTACAATTATTGAATATGACGATGAGTGTGCAAAGGCCAACAACGTTTGCAACCTTATTGATCAGTATAAACCCCAATCCAACCTAAAGTTGAGATTTGTATTAAATCTTATCCTAAGGAGACTATTAGGTCACCTGATAGTCCTCTTTACATTTTTTCAAAGATTAATGGTCTTCTTTCCCGCAGAGTCCTTATAGATCCTAATTGCATGGTGAATGTTATAAATGAAGAACATCTCTACATAAGATACCTCTATAAAGACTCCTAAGAAAAATTAGATGTGATGATAAAAAATTTCAATGGTTTTACTTTTCCTACCCATGGCTCAATTACCTTCCTTAATGAATTTTGTAGGAAAACCTTAGATGTTACCTTTATTTTCATCCCAACATTCGATCGATTTCAATTTAGACTTGATGTTCCTTGGATTACTTCCATGAAATCTATTGTTTCTCCTATCCATAAGTGTTTTAAATTTCCCCATAATGGATAAATTTTCATGATTAACCATAGTCTCTATTAGCCTTTAGTTAGTCGTGTAATCTTTGACCTTGACTTCTTTTGTCCTAGCATGCATTCACTAATTCAACCTCACAAAGATAATTTCTTCTTATCCTATCAAAAATTCAAAGTCCAAAAAATTTCTAAACTTAGCAATACTAATATATTCTCATCTCCTTTCCATGGAATTGGACTCCTTCCTACAACATCCATACCTCCTATTTATGCTTCACTTCCACCTCATATATCTTAAAAATTCCCCAGAGCTTCTATTTGTCAACCTAGACCGGTTCCTTTCATTCTTCCCTATAAGGGAGAAAATGACCTGATGTTGATTGATCCTAAACCAACTCAAGTTTAAAACAAAACTAAATGCAACTGTTGTGACCATGATTTTTGCCATAGATGTTGTGCTAGGGCCCTTGAGCTTTCTTCCCAAATTATCTCCTCCCCTAAGACAAATACATATGCCTTTATTCCCTTTGACCAAAATATGCACAACCCAAGGGAGGAAGTTAATCTAAATAAAATAAATTTACATAATAATGATGATTCTATTCATATTAGAGATTATCTTGCGATTAATTTAGATGAAGAAGATACTCTTAATGATGATGATTTTATTTTTTTAGTGAAAATGATGTTACTAATAATGATTCTGATGATATGTATGAACTCATTGATGTTAATCATGATTTGCCTGCTAGATTTGTAAAAAAATTATATCTTTCTCCTAGTGAAAAACAAAGTGACTCATCATTAGAGCATGTTCCTTGTTTGAAACTTGTTATAGCTCCATCTAGCATGCTTGGTGATGCACCTCTTGCATGTTTCCCACCTTCCCTAAATAGTAAATAATAAGATGGGGGGAAAGAAATATGGTTGACTAGATCCTCTTGTACATTGGATTCTTTTATGTGTTTTCTTGGACATGTTATCCTTCCACATGATGTGGTGTTTACTATATGTTTTTTTTTATATTGATCCAAATTACCATTTTAGCTCTGTTGAAAAAAATAGGATAAAGTAACAACTTGTTCTGAAATTACTCTATTTGTATCTCATTTATGTTGGCATATGATGAAGATGATCATATCTTAGATCATGTAGTGGAATTTCTAGTGTTTTAATTGCTGGCAACAAGTCTTCTAGGTTGATTGAATCCATTATACAATTAATGAACGTGTCTGCACAAGAATTTGTCAAAGTATCTAGTGTATCGGTTATAACACAATCCCTCATGGTAAATTCAATATGTGATGAAAATTATGAGGATTTAGATGGTGCGGTCAGACAAGAAGTATCTACAGAATTAGTTTTACCTACATTTATGATTGTGTAAGAATATTCAACGTACATGAAGAGATTTGAGGAAAACACCAGTAATATGAGTAAGACCAGTGAACAGTCAAACCAGTCTAGTCAAATTGGATAAATCGATTCAGCAGTGAAGTCAAATTCAAAGGCCAATAAGTATAAGCGTTGAATTCTTGAGGATCGACATGGAAATTTACAATTTCCTATGTTGGAGTGATCTCTTATTAATTTTGATGCATATTTAGAGGCCGAATCAGGTAACACATTTTAGGATTATTCCACCGACCTAAATGTGTTTATAAGAGATGAAGTTAAAAGAGAAATAAGTTGTTGATGTTGCGATAATTAAGATTTTTTAAGGAAAAGTTTGAATGATCAGAGAAGCAAATTGATCAATACAGAAGTGGAACTGTTAGGCAGAAGATGCCACCATCAGGTCATTTTTTGAGTTTACTTAATTAGGGTGAGTTCTAAAAGGCTTATGGTCAAAATCCTCTAACAAGGTTACTCCTAATAGGGTATGCAAGATCCTGGTAGGTCTAAAGACTAAATCCTCTAACCAGGTGACTCTCAGAAGAAGTTTCAAATCCTTTAATTGGATAGTTCCTAATAAGACTTTGTAATAGCTTCTAATCGGGGTATAGATACTCTTAATAGGGTATACCCCTATAAGAGTGATGTAATGCTCCTAATAGGGAAGATCTTATTTGTGCACTAGTGAGATTTGTGGGTGATAATTCCCACTATGGTTTTTCCCTCTAACAAGGGTTTCCACACAAAAATATTTGTCTTTGTGTTTATTATGTGGATGTATGCTTTTTTATGATTTTATGTTATATTTAGTTTTTCATGTTGGTTACTTTGGAAGTTGATGAAAATATTTGTATAAATGGTTGCATTGAGTGACCCCCCCCTCTTGGTGTCTTATAATAATAAAAATTGGTATCAGAGCCTAGTTCCCTTAAAGAATCCTAACAGCTTGGGGAGGATCTTTAGGGCATATATGGAGGATTTAAGATATCAAAGGCAAATTGAGAAGAAACTTGCAGATACTGAGTATTTCATTGAAAGACTGAAAGAACAACTCTTGTAGTCAATAGAAAAGAGACATGAACTCATTGAGAAACTTGAACAACAATCTAAACAAAGTGGATCTGTGGAATATGAAGCAACTTTGGAAGAATGGTCTGAGGAGAATAAGAAGTTGCATAAAGAAAAAAATAACATAAAAATATATTTATAAGGTTTGTCAATCAGAATGGTGAATAAATGGAAGCAAGGAAGGACACAGAAGAAGAAAGGACAATTGTAGAGGAAGCCCTAAAAGCCAAAGATAAATCCCTAAAATCTAAGGTGGATTATCTCTTCAAAATAGAACAAGAAGTAGGTACATTTTATGCACAGCTAAAAGAGACAAATGAAGAGAATCAAGAAGCCCTAAGGCAAAATGAAAACCTAAGAAAATAATATGAGCAACTAAAATGTGAATCGAAGGCTACAAATGATCTACAAAATAAGTTTAATCAAATTTCTACAAATCTTGATGAACAACTAAAGAATCAGAGGATGAATGGAGAGATTCATGGTTTAGCATACACCATTCATGATGTTGGTGAATCTTTAGGAACCAAAAATATAGATCAAGATGGAAAGTTTTCATCTAAGGTGAATCAAAGAAAATCAGGTAAGAGATCTTATCAACCTATTTGTTTCAATTGTCATAAGGTTGGACATACTACTAATGTATGCAAGAAAAATATGAGATATGGTGTTCCAAGTATTAGATATAATGCTAGACCAAGTAATTTTCATGGTTATTGTTACAATTGAGACAAATATGGTCATAGAGCTAATGAGTGCAGGACAAGGATAAACAATCAATGGTCACAAGTAAACTGACCAATTCATTATCGGAATGAGAACCTATAGAATGTTACATGCTCACATTGTGACAACTATGGAAAAATGGATGTTAAATGAAGCATGAGGACAAGTAGAGGTAATGATGGACCTTGGAGATCAATATGTATGGAATGTTTTCATTGTCACATATATGGGACATTGCAAGGTTTTGTAGAGAAAGGAACCAAAATGTGAATCAACTAGTTAATCAGACAGACAAGAAAAAGGTAAAGTAGATTGTGAATGTCGAAGAGACCAATAACTAGATGAGGAATATTTTGACAAATAAGAGTGAAGACAAACCATCTAAAGATACCATATCTTCACCAGGTGTGGAGAATTATTCATCTAACTAAGTCATCATTGACTTAGGGGGAGAAAACATTGTTAAATCTATTGAAGACCCCCTAGATGCATGTGTATTAAGTTCCATTCATATATTTAGATGCATATGATTATTTTGATTTATGATATGAATTTTATTTTAACAACATGAAGAATTTTTTGACTGCTAACAAGCTTTTAGAAGGCATATGATGTTTTGTTAGTAGTTGGTGATGCAATTAATGCTATAGATAGAAGAAAAAATGTGATTTTTAGGTCTTATTATGCACCTACATGTTCGAAGAGAAGACATAGAGAAAAAAAGTTTAGATTGAGCAATTTGACAATATTCAAGGTGATTGGTTGAAGAATTTTTAGTGATTGTATGAAGGAAACAAGGGTTTAAAGTTTCCTCAAGTGGTGGTTGTCGAAGGTACTTATTTGATCATCTAAGATTAACTTTGTTATTTGCAAGATGGATACAACAATCATTGTGTAGATTACTAAGTGGCCAAGGCCAGAATTTAAGAAACATCCTTTAAAATCTACCAAAGATGATCCAAAGTGTGCCCTATCCAGCGTTCCCTATGGTGTGATGCATATTGAAGATGTGAGATCATACATTCATTTTAATTTTGAAGACTTAGGTTCATCACACATATTAAATTAGTATACAAAGTTGTGTAAAGATCTGGTATTGAAAGATGAACACCAAGTGGTTGCAAACAAGGGTTTTTCTCATGTGATTAATTTCCCTGATGAGTTTGAGAAAGATCAAGTCAGATATGTGTTGAGACTAGTGCATGACTAGTTTATTTGGCTTGACCATCCACATAAGATTACTAAGGATGTCATACATAAAATGACATGTTTCTATGCAACCAGTGAAGTATTGGTACTTAGATTAATCTCATAGGATGTAGTCATGAACTTAACCGAATCTAAGTGGAATGAGAGAGCGATGACAACAAATGATATCCATGACCTAAATGTTAGATTTGCATCCATGGTGATTGGATACATAGTGTTTTACTCAAGCAGAATCAATGGTGTTCCTAATGTTGCAATCCATACTGCATATAGAATGGTGATAGAAGATCCAAAATATGATTTATGTGTTGCGATGAGAGATCAATTATTTAAGAACTTGAAGAAGATAAAAAGGAACAAAAGGAATGTATTTAAATTCAGTCAATTAATTATGGGATTGTTCTTTTACTTTCAGAACTACTTTCTTGGTGTTGGTCATATAAATTACATAGAAGGTACCCCGGTTGTTGTTGTCCAATTAAAAAGATGTGTTAGATTACTTGGAAATAGTTTCAATAAAAAATTTTGGGGTTATTTTAAGGATTTTCAAAGTAAGATGCATCAAAGGGATAGAATACCAGCCCATATTGTTGAGAAATATAAGGATGATATCTATTTTATGGTGGATACTGACACTTGTTAGATGCAGGCAGTAGTGCCTAGGACATCTTGGGCCATGCCTATGGGATATGAAGTAGAAGGTGATATGTTGACTTTATATACTGAAGACCTATTTTCAAAACCAATCAATCCAAATGAACCTAGATTTGGAACTTATAAAGAAAAAAACATGTAATTACACAAAAAATTGACCAAATTGATGATTGAGAAGAAAATTAGAAAAGAGGTTGAACAATTTTCATTGAAGGAAGGCTTTACACGGGAATCCATAAACAAGGCAAGAGCCAGAAATGCTATAGAAAATGATGGAACATCTAGATCAGTAACTATAGGTGAAGGTGAATATGTATAATTTATCTCTTCTATAACTGGTAGTGCCCCAACTAGTAGGCAGACAAGGAGTGATACAACACTAAAGAAGGAGAAACCCTCTCCTCTAGCAAAGTGATGGGGAGATCCTTTCCTAGAGCCTTATATCTCTCTCTAAGAACTTCTCTTGGTCTTCCTTAAGTTCTCTCTCTCTACCCTAACTAGAGGATACATCTTTGATCCCCTAACACACTAGGAGCTCACCAACAACTTCAAACATTTCACTAGACTCTCCTCCATAGCCTTCTCACATCCATGGCTTCACTAACTTCCTACCATCCCAATGGTGCAAAATTCTTGTGGATTGGTTCCCTGACTCCTCTTATGTCTAATCCAACCCCTATGGATCCAATTTTGTGAATCTTTTACCCATTTTCCAATCAGGTTCCAAATTACTAGTCCTTTAGGACTTGTAGCCTTTTTAGGCCTATTAGCCCTCCTAAACACTGAAAAGGTGGATTTTCTCCTAAAACTCCTTAAAACCCCTAGAAAAAAATTGCATATTACTTGTGGGTTTTTCCTCCCCTTAGATATTTTCTAGGTCTCCAATTCCCACACTATCCGTACAGTGTACTTCCACCAAACCCCTAAAAATAAGGGTTTCTAGGGCATGAAGACTAGTATGATTGCTTGGGATTCTTTAGTTGATCAATTAGGTTCCTCAAAAATTATCCTTCCATAATAAGGTCTAAAATTCATGCCCCCACACTCTAACCTTTATTGGCACATACCAATCACTCAACAACCTCCATTATCTCAACATTGTTCAGTTACCCTAGCTAGAATAACCAGTACTCGCCTAGGGCCTGAATATTCTCAAGCTTCCCATGCACACACACACACACACACACTTCACCAGCCATATCTACAAGGTATATACAAGGATCTAATGGATTCCAAGTGGTCATGGGTTTTGAACCATGGGAACACCAAGAAAAGCCATCTTGTACATGACTAGACCAAAACTGGCCAATGAATTCAAAAAATACAAGAAATTAAACAAAAGCTAACCAGAAAGAACAAATAAATAATCTAATGCAACATGGATCTAAGGAATTACATTTTAAACACTATCCATGATTTCATTCAATCCGTTCAATCCATAAAAGTGATGGATGATGGCTTTGTATGCTAATTATAGTATCAATTGGTTATTTGCAATAACCAGTCCGTACACAATCAAATCTAAGTGTCAGAATAGGGTTGAATTCACCTTATATAATCTCATTCCTCATGTTTAGACCCTCTATTCAGGATTTAGGCATCCTAAAAGCTGATTCCTAAAATCTAGAAAATATTGTCATGACAACTTTGACAACTTTTGTCAAAATGACACTTTCTCCACTTTGATGGTCCTATTTGGTGTCAAACCTTACCAAATGACCTCAAATGACTTGAAAAAATTAAAAACTTAAAAATCTTCTCATTTTGGAATTTTTATCAACCCTTTGACCTTTTGGTTGACTTCTAGGTTCTAGACCCCTAGAATCAACTTGACTCAACCACACACAAACCCTAATCTTTCCTAACACTAAAGCACACTTAAAACACATTAGGGACTTTATAACATAGTCCTTATTCATGGATGGTTGGAAAAACCAACCTACAAGATAAAATGTCTAAAGATCTTCCTAAAGACCTTAGGGTTCTCCTACACCATCCTCCCCCTGCAACAAGAAAGTTAAGGTACTTGTGGTGTCAGGAACTCCTCACTAATTCCATGCTTCTTGAAGTTACTCTTAGATATCCAAGTGGCTTCCAACTCTGGTTGTTGTCTCCACTTCACTAGATGCTCTATATAGACTTTGTGTCTTGTCTTCTTCTTTACTCTTGAATCTAATATCTTTTCCACTTGTGGCTTGAATTGTTCTAGAGTCTTGAACTCTCCCAAATCCTTATGCACCTTTGTATTTTACTTCAACTCATCCATATATGGCCCCTTATACTTTATCAAATCCTTCACATTAAAGATTGGAGAGATTGAAATCTCCTTGGGAAACTCCACCTTGTGAGCATTGGGTCCATACTTATCCAATATCTTGCAAGGTCCAATCCTTTTCATCTGTAGCTTACTAGGTATCCCCTTTTGTATTCTTGCCTTATCTAGGAACACCATTAGTAACTCACCCACTTCAAACTGCAAATCTCTTCTCCCCTCATCTCTTTTAGCATTCAACTTCTGATTGGTCTCCATTAAGGTCTTTTTCACTTGTTCATGAACTTCCTTCATTGATTGTACAAAGTCATCAACATGTCCACTAACTCCATCATATCCTTTGAGGTCTCTGAGATTCATCACACCCCTTGGATGTGCCCCATACACAATCTCAAATGGACTTTTCCCTGTAGTCCTATTTGTGCTATAATTATAGGAAAATTCTGCTTGTGGGATAACTTGCTCCCATCCTTGTCCATATTCATTTTTCAGACATCTAAGTAAGTTCCAAGGAAATTTATTAATTACTTCAGTCTGCCCATCCGTTTGACGATGATATGAAGATCCATGAGATAAGTTTGTACCTAGTCTCTTCCATAGGGTCTTCCAAAAGTGCCCCATGAACTTCACATCCCTATCTACAAAAATGCTCATTGGTACACCATGAATCCTCACTATTTCCTTGAAGAACAAGTAAGCAATATGGCTAGCATCATGTTTTGTTTTGCATGGTATAAAGTGGCTCATTTTACTAAACCTGTCTACCACTACAAACACACTCTCTAAACTAGTTAGAGTCCTAGGTAACCCCACTATGAAGTCCATACTTATGCACTCCCAAGGTCTACTTGGGATGGGTAATGGATGGTAAAGTCCTGCATTTGATGAAGTTCCTTTAGCCTTTTGACATATTCCACACTGCTCCACATATCTCCTCACTTCCTTCCACATCTTTGGCCACCAGTAGAACCTATCAACTAAGTCCAATGTCTTTTTTAGTCCAAAGTGTCCACTTAGGCTCCCATTATGTTTTTCATGTATGAGGTTCTCCCTCATTGAAAATTTTGGAGCACAAAGTTGATTGCCTTTGAATAGAAATCCATTTTGCAATGTATACTCTGCAAACTCACTATGAAATTGATTCTCAAAATCCTTGCACACTTTGTAAATCTTTGAGAGATCTGAATCTCCCTCATATAGGTCTTTAAAACCTTAACCTCCTATACTTTGCAACTGAATCTCTTGGATGGTGAGTATTCTTCTACTAAGGGCATCTGCAAATCTATTTTTCACCCCCTTCTTATGTTTTATAGTGAATGTATATGACTGTAGGAACTCCATTCATTTTATGTGTCTCAAACTAAGCTTGTCTTAAGTGTTGATATAACTCAATGCTTGGTTGTCTGTAAAGAAAACAAACTCTTTAGGAAATAGATAATGCCTCCATTTCTTTAAGGCTTGCACAAGAGTGTATATCTCCAAGTCATAGGAAGAGTACCTAGACTTAGCCTCATTTAGTCTTTCACTGAAAAAGTCCACAAGCCTGCCTTCTTGGCTTAGGATAGCTCCTACTACAATGATGCTTGCATCACACTCCACAATGAATGGTTTATGAAATCTAGGTAACAAAAATATAGGTAGAGTGGCTACTTCTCTTTTCACCCTTTCAAACCCCTCATTAGCTACCTTAGTCCATATGAATTTAGTCTTCAATCCTCCTTTGATAGTCTCTAAGACTGGAGCACACATATCACTTAATCTCCTAATGAACTTCCTATAGAATTGGGCTAACCCATCGAAACTCCTAATTTAAGTCCCTACCTTAGGAGTAGGCTAGTTTAATATGGCCTCTACTTTCTCTTTATCCATTTTCAAGTCACCTTTGGAAACTACAAAGCTAAGGTAGACTAACTCTTCCTTTATAAACTCACTCTTCTCAAGGTTTATGGCGAGTTTCTCCTTCTGCAACTTCTTCAACACTAACTCCAAGTGTTTCATATGATCCTCTTTGGTTTTAATGAATATGAGGATGTCATCTAAATATAAAACTACAAAAACTCCTATATAGTCCTTAAAGACCTCATTCATCACCCTCATAAAGGTGCTTGGTGCATTGGTAAGCCCAAAGGGCATAACTAATCATTCATACAACCCCTCTGTAGTTTTAAATGTAGACTTCCACTCATCACCTTCCTTCATCCTAATTTTATAGTACCCACTCTTCAAGTCAATTTTAGAGAATTACTTAGCACCCCCCAAGCAATCCATCAAGTCTTCTATTCTAGGAATTGGAAATCTATACCTGATAGTTATCCTATTTATTTCCCTAGATTTAGTACACATCCTCCACGTAACTCCCTTCTTAGGAGCCAACACTACTGGGACAACACAAGGACTTATGTTTTTCCTAATCAATCCTTGATCTAAAAATTCTTGCGCTTGCCTGGCTATCTCCTTGTTTTGTTCTGGTGTCATCTTGTATGTAGCTTTGTTTGGAAAGGATGATCCTGGTATGAAGTCAATTTGATGACTTATCTCCCTCTTTGGCGGTAGTGAAGCCGGTGTACCCTCACAAATTATGTCCTTGAACTGATCCAATAGTTCTCTCACCTCTTTTGGCATAGGTGCTTTCTTATGAGTCTCCTCCCCCTTTGGCTTTAACAATATTTCATAGCCAACTTCCTCATCTTTCATATCCCTTAGCAAATCTTTTCCATTCATCAACATGACACTATATTTTTCCTTCTCCACTATGTCCTCTTCTATTAAAGACTATATTTTGAAAGTTACCCCATTATTCTTGAAGGAGTACTTGTTATCTTTCCCATTATGGATAGATTCTCTCTCATATTGCCATGGTCTACCAAGCAACAGATGGATAGAATCCATTGAAAACACATCACATAGTGTCCTATCCTGATACTTTCCAATGGAAAATTCTACCCACACTTGTTCATTCACCAAGATGTTTTATCCCTTATTCAACCATGTGACTTTATAAGGACACACATGTGGAATTTTGGTGAGCTTCAACTTATCTATTTCCTCCTCAGATATGAAATTATCTGTTGACCCTGAATCAATGATCACCTTGCACACTTTCCCCACTATCTTGCATTTTACTTTGAAAAGATCCTTCCTCTTCTTGTGCTCATCTTTGGTTGGTGTATTGATTAGTATCCTTCTCAACATAAGGTGTTCTCCTTTCTTTGAATCTAGGCTCACCTCTGATTATTTAGAGCAATCTTCTTCTTGGACATAAGCTATATTCTTCTCCTCTTGTGAGGATATTGGTTTATCCGGACACCTATATGCAGGGTATCCCAACTGTCCACAATTGTAGCATTTCATTGAAGAAAAGTGAGAGCTTATCCAAAATCCTCATGATCTTCCTCTACCACTATTGTAAGAACTTCTTCCTATATTATTGTATCCACCCCTACTACTTTTTTCTTGTCCTTGCTCTAAATATCTGGAGTCACTTTGTCCTCTAGTGTCACTGCCGCTTCCACTTGAACCTCCTCTATGGCCACCTCTATTGTCTCTACCCTTTCCTCTACCTCTGGAGAAAGAATCTTGTCTCTTCTTGAGTTTCTCTTTCACTTTCAAAGCCATTTGAAAACAACTATGAATGGAATTCAGGGTAAAGAGACTAAGTTCTTCTTGAATATTTTACCTTAATCCATTAAAGTATCTTGGAACTTTGATACTCTCTATCTCCTAGATTCTTGATCTAAGACAAATTTATTGAAATTCTTCGGTATAGGATGGCACATCTAGGTCTTTTTTCCTAAGGTTCCACCTCTTCTTATGCAGTTGAATGTCATAATCTTTAGGAAGGAAATTCTCCTTTACCTTCGCAACCATTGTTTTCCAGTTTTCTATGGGCTTCTTTCCCTCTTTCTCTCTTTCTTCCTGCAAGAACTTCCACCATGTGAGTGCTTGCCCTCTTAGCCTTGACTTGGCTATCTTCACCTTTTTTGCTTTTGTAATCCCATCACACTCGAAGTGATTCTCCATCCCTTCAAGTCATTACATAACCATTTCTATATCCATCTTACCAGAGAATACTAGTATTCCTTCTAGACCCTTTCCACTCAATGCCTCGAGTGCCTTGAGGAATGGTTCCTTAGCTAGAAGAGGATCAAGCTTTGGTTCTACATCCTCTTCTACTAGTTTCTTTCCTTTATCTATCCCTTCATGCATTTCTTCTCTCAACTTGCTAGCAGTCTCTACCACCTCTTCCATCTTGATCTTTATTTCCTCCATTGCTTCTTCAAGAAGCCTATTCTTGACTTGTTGCTTTGACAAATCCTTGGTCAACTCTGCACTGGTCACCATGATACTCTCATCTATGGATTCACTCCACTCTAACATACACTAATTGGTGAAGGGGACTCCCCTTAATACCACAAGTACACAACCGAAACAAAGAGAAACAACAAAAATTTGCAAGAACAAAAAATTAGCTTCTTATTGGCTCCACAAATGTGGAATTACAAACTTCAGAATTACAATATCAAAAGCCACATGGGCATCCCTTACAATAATCTATAGGACAAACCCTCAAATAACCACCCCAAAATGCCCTAGAAAACACTACGGGCCTTCCTTAAATAGGCAATTTTCCACTACCCAAGAAGGTTCCAAAAATCTAGCCATTAAGGCCGAATACCCTTAGCATTTAATTATTTTTCACTTTTATTACAAAAGGGTCGGTTTTAAATATTTACGAAACATGAGATTAGGTAGCCCAACTTCCGGAAGCCATAACTTTTGAACCATAGCTCCGATTGGCTATTATAACCACTTTACAGAAAGGGGAGATCGCGATCTACAGTGGTTGATAGGCAAAGTGCTAGTTAGCCAGGGGTTCAACCTCAATCTGCAGCCTCTAAGGTCCTAAAAATTGAGCTCAAAGGTTTTGCACCCTAAAATCTCAACAGTAAATCCTTAATAACTTCGCCAATACAAATGATCTGACAATGAAATTCAACTAGCATTCTTATACGACTAAGATGAACCTTCACCTGGAAAATTAGAACATTCCAAGTTCAAATGGCCAACTTACTAAAAATAGAAAGTTTCCAAAAATCTTAGCTTTGTACAAAATATCCCTTATTGAATAGAAAAACACATTTTTTTGGGTGATGCAAGATTGCCCTTACACCCAGGATGCTCCTGCATCACTAATCCACCCCCAAGCCTTTCAATGGCTCTGATACCAATTTGATGGGGAGATCCTCTCCTGGAGCCTTCTAGCTCTCTCTAATACCTTCACTTGGTCTTCCTTAGGGTCTCTCTCTCTACCCTAACTAGAGGATACCTCTTTGATCCCCTCACACACTAGGAGATCATCAACAACTTTAAACATTTCACTAGACTCTCCTCCATAGCCTTCTCACATCCATGGCTTCACTAACTTCCAACCATCCCAATGGAGCCAACTTCTTGTGGATTGGTTCCCTAACTCCTCTTAGGTCAAATCCAACCCCCATGGATCCAATTTTGTGAATCGTTTACCCATTTTCCAATCGGGTTCCAAATTACTAGTCCTTTAGACCTTGTAGCCTTTTTAGGCCTATTAGCCCTCCTAATCACTAAAAAGGTGGATTTTCTCCTAAAAACCCTTAACACCCCTAGAAAAAATTGCATCTTCTTTGTTGGTTTTTCCTCCCCTTATTTATTTTCTAGGTCTCCAATTCCCACAGTGTCTGTATAGTGGACTTCCACCAAACCCCTAAAAGCAAGGGTTTCTAGGGCATGAAGACTGGTATGGTTTCTTGGGATTATTTGGTTGATCAATTGGGTTCCTCAGAACTTCTCCATCCATCATAAGGTTAGCACTTCATGCACCCACACTCCTCTAACATTTATTGGCACATACCAATCACTAAGCAACCTCCATTGCCTTTGCACTGTTAAGTTACCCTAGCCAAAATAACCAGTACTAGGGTTTGAATGTTCTCAAGATTCCCCTACACACACACACACTCCACAAGCCATATCTACAAAGTATATACAAGTATCTAATGGATTCCAAGTGTTCATGGAGTTTGAACCATGGGAACACCAAGAAAATCCATCTTTTACACGACTGGACCAAAACTGGCCAGTGAACTCACAAAATACAAGAAATTAACAAAAGCTAACCAGAAAGAACAAATAACTAATCCAATTCCATAGGGATCCAATGAATTACATTTTAAACACTCTCCATGCTTTCATTCAATCCATTCAATCCACAAAATTGATGGTTGATGGCTCTGTATGCTAATTACAGTGTCAATTGGTTCTTTGCAATAACCAGTCCGTACACAATCAAATATAACTATCAGATTAGGGTTGAATTCAACTTATATACTCTCATTCCTCATGTTTAGACACTCTGGTCCAGATTTGGGCATCATAAGAGTCGATTCCTGAAATCTAGGAAATGTTGTCATGACAACTTTTGGACAAAAATGACACTTTCTCCACTTTGATGGTCCTATTTGGTGTCAAACCTTACCAAATGACCTCAAATGACTTGAAAACATTAAAACCTAAAAAATCTTCCCATTTTTGAATTTTGGTCAACCCTTTGACCTTTTGGTTGACTTCTAGGTTCTAGATCCCTAGAATCAACTTGACTCAACCACACACAAACCCTAATCTTTCCTAACACTAAAGTGCACTTAAAAAACACTAGGGACTTTATAACATAGTCCTTATTCATGGATGGTTGGCCAAACTAACCTACAAGCCAAAATATCTAAAGATCTTCCTAAGGACCTTAGGGTGCTCCTTCACCACAAAGATTCTAGTAAGAAGATTAGTAAAGCCAAAACAACCTGACCCGAATAAAGGAAAGGAGACTATTGGATCAAAGAAAGTTGTTGGAAAGAGGAACAATCAAAAGGATCAAATATTTAAGAAGACTGAAGAGAGAGCAGAGGAAGAAGGAACAAAATATGATGGAGAATAGAAGAAAATGAAGGCAAGTGGAAAAACATCAGAGTTTTTTGGTGCTCCTACCAATAAATTTGTCAAGCCTGATTTTGGAAACTTTATTTCTGTTAACACTATCATTGAAAGAGTCGAGAGGTGGGTGTACTTGATGGTGTAAGAAAATATTATGACAAGGTCAATGAAGAAGACCCAAAAAAGATTCAGCATACAGATGTGTTTAGTATGAACAAATTAAGTAAAGATATTATTTAATTGCAAGGGAAAATCCCTACATCTTTGTACAATAAGATTGAAGCTAGGTGGTATAAAATATTAAAGAAATATAAGTAAATAATTGAATATGTCATAGTCCAATTAAAACTATAAATGTCTACAAAGGAAATCAAAGAGACTCTTAAGAAAGCCAAACCTACATTCAAAAATGTCAACAATTATAAGATTACTAGTTGGTGATTCTCAATGTGTGCATGAGGAAACTGAGAGTATCTTGAATAAATTATTGGGTCTGTTTTGAAGAGAAGGAAGATGAACACAAAGAAGAAGTGGAAATGGAAAAAGATAGTGATGAACCTGAGGTTACATAAACCGATGAAGGATGGACTATTGATGGTGTCAATATCACACTTGATAGATTTTATTTGAATGATCCCAAGGATACCATGGACACCATAGGTGATGTTCTTATCATGGGTTTTCCTGAAGAACAAATGGAAACTACAAAGCAACAAGAGGAAGCACCCAAAGAAACACATGAAAAACAAGAAAATGAGATAGAGAAAAGAGGAACCGGTCAGGACATGACCAAAGATGAATTAGTTGAAACACCTGTAGATGATCAAATACAAAAAAAACTGATGACAGAGGAAAAAATTTGAAATGTAGAAGCTAAAGGTGTGCATAAGGAAAAGACCACAGATAAGGACACAAAAGAAGTAACAATATTTTATTCTGTCTTTTAGCATTGTTTGTATGGATGAAGATATACCAAAACTGAACAACCAAAACTAGGTTGTGCTCCAAGAGACCATGATAATAAATAGTGTTTCCATAAATGACAACATATATCCTTTTTAGGTCACTTTACAAAAATCTCCCCCTTTGGTATTTATGGTAACACTTAGTAAAAAATGATGAAGTGCCCAATGCCAATCACTATCTATACATCTCTAATAATTCATTTATACATTTTTCACACCTATTACTCCCCCTTTGACATCAATAGCAAAGGTATACTAAAAAATGTACATGTCAAAAGTGTATAAGTTCTCACCAAAACTTCATACCATATGAAGTATATCTTGGAAATAATTTTCCAAGATCTTTTCCTCTACTTTCCATGTTTTCTCCAAGGACTGACCAACATATGTTAATCCATTGAAAGAAAAGGATGATATATCATCATCCTTCAGTACTATAGGCATGGCTCCATCAAGAGACTTATTTGAGCTATCTCCATATCCTTAAGGTGTTTTTCCAAAATTGATTGTTTCAAAGTGATTAGACTCCTCACTACACCAAATCTACCTAATACTCGTCCTTTTTCTACTTCAAGCACACTAAATTTGTCCAACAGTTTGGGCACTTCCTTATCCAATTCTATAACTACTTGTAAGGATGACTCACAATTCTTTACCAATCCATCTAGTGTATTTTCATGATTTTGAATTATGTCTTCAATGTTTTTCATGTGGTTAAAGGGATTTATATAGTAGTTGTATAACTTCCTTCCATGATCTATACAAGATTTGGCTTCAATAATAGTGGTACCTAGTATACCTAAATCCTATTGAATCAACTTGCATACCTCTTGTAATTTATTCGCCAAGTATTCTTTCTCAGATTTAACTGTTGTGGCCTTCTCCAATGAATCAAAGTTAGCATCAAATTCATCAAGGAATTTGTTCAGATTATCTACTGCATCATTTCCCTGAAAGGTGAAAGGTATGGGTAGAATTTTTTTGATTATATCTACTTCCTTGTCCAATATCTTTTTCTTTTGTTCATATTTCATCTTAGCTTTAGCAAAGGCCATGAAGGAAAACTTCATTAACTCATCCTAATCCAATCCATCAACATTAGTATTCAGAGGCTCACTTTCACTTGCCAACAATGGAGTTGAAGAAGTAGGCAACTCCTTAATAGAGATGGGAATTTATGTTTCTTTTCTAGCCTCAATCTTAATGTCATCTTCTTTCTTTCCCTCAACCATACTTTCCTTAAAATCTCTATATATACCTTATTATTCTTCCTCATTCTTTCTTTCCTCAAAAACTTCTTTCATTTCTCCCCCAGTCAATGTTCCAAGAGCTTTCATATTGACTATAATTTATTCATTGCTACCATCTACCTCAAGAATAGTATCATTATTCCATTGAAAAGGGCAACCAAAATCCTACAAAGTGTCGAAAGAAAAAGGTACACAAGCTACAAAGAAGTATGGTTTCTTTAATGTACTATAGAACTGACTATTTTTGTCCTCATCCTTAGAAGGTTCAATATGTATTTGTGCAAACTTTGAGGATTCTCCAATCAGGATAGTTTTTGTCTTAGTATCCTTTGGTTTGAGAGACTTAGACTTCTCTGGTTTAACATCCATGAACACTTTTTCAATAGCTTTTTTTGTTTCTTCTATCACTTCATCATAATTCCTCCCAATAATCTCTATTACCCTTATCTTTGATCTCAGTAGGGGCTTAATTGTTTTCATAATTCTTTCATGTTCTTTTCGCAATATTATAGGGAACATTTTATCTATGGATTTTACCCTTATATAATAATCTTCTTTAAGAGATAATTTTTTCCTTACTTCTAATTTATCAAATGACTCTTTTCAAATGCTTCCATATAGCTTTATCAAGTTTTTTCTTGAATATTTGCATATAATTCATAACTGTATATTCAATTAGTAACTTATCCTTATTATTGTATCTCTTATATTATCTAGATAGATGATTGATCATACCTTGTTCTATTATTCTTTTGTTTTCCCTTTTCAAGTCAGGCTTTGATAGTTGTCTCTCTACAGGATTTTCTTGCACAATCTATTCATATTTCTTCTTAGTTCTCTTAGTTCTCTCTTCTTCAATATTATTTTTTTCAGTCTTCTGCTTCTTAGGTGGAGATTTTTTTTTAGGCTTGGAGGACCTTTTTCTCCTCAAAGGAATCTATGTTGTCTTCCTTTTTTCAATCTTCGTTGATCTTTTGGGTGGTAAAGGGGTCATATTAGGAACAATGTGTTACAAGTGTGAATGTCATTGCACTAAAAGATCGACGTGTCAATGCCCGATATTACCACTAGACTTATAGAATCCATAGGAGGTGATTAGTTGCATGTCACAAATCTTGAGGGGAGTGATAACCATATTTCCAACAATATCCCCCTCAACTTTACCTGAGGGGATTCAAACTTGTGACCAAGCTCTGATATCACTTGTTACAAGTGTGGTTTCTATTGCACCAAAAGATCAACCTATCAATGCCTGATACAACCACTAGACTTATAAAATCCAGAGGAGGAAATTATTCCCTTGTCATGAATCTTGAGGGTATTGCTGACCATTTTGCCAACATAGTGACCAAAAAAAAGGTGAATCAAAAAAATTTACAACTTCAGAAGGTTGAAGGGTTGTAGGAATAGTGCTCGCTAACCCGTAAGATCTAGCTATTATCTTCTTTGTTACCTCTTTCATCTCTTCTTTGCTTACCTACCCTTTCTGCTAGTTCATCAACCATTTTCTCAATATTTTTCCTCTTTACCCTAGTCATTTATTCTCTTATCTTAGAAGACTTCTCTTCATAGGTTCCCCATCTCTCTTCACTAGAGTCAATCTTAGAAGACAACACATATTCAAATTGTATGGTGAGAATTTTCGCACTAGCCTCATAACCCATAGGATGACACAATTTATTCCTAGGTTCTACTACTTCGAAGGATATACTATCAGTTTCAACCATGAAAAAAATTGTATCCTTGTACTTCCCAACTATTTCTATAGGAATTCTAAATATTTCCCTCATTTCTCTTTGAAGTATCTTGAACATGCCAAAGAGTTCTCCACATACCCATGTACTATTTTTCTTCTATAACTATTGATCACTTGAATAGATGTAGGTTCATTATTTTTCCATGCACTAGGATGCATTCCAGGAAACTTGTGTATAATATGAATGTAGATATGTATTAATAGTTATCCAAGCCTAAATTCCTTTAACTTTTCTTGCTTTATTTATCTTACATTCTCCAGGAATTTTTGTTTGAGTACTTTGCACAAATTGTATTGTGCATTATCTTTCACCATCTTATACGTCATCATTATCACACTCATGGAGACAGAGTTAGGTCAGTTGGTATAATGCAATTTATATCCCAACACAATTGAGATCAGTTTTACATCTTTTTGAAAGATTTTGGCAATAGTCATTGGCCTCTTAGCCCACTTTGAGTGAGGTAGGGTTTCTACCTGCTTCTTCGTGTTCTTTTCAGCTACATGAACAACACAAAGTTGTTCAATCTATTTACATCATGAATCATCTCACTAGTAAGCTTAACATGTTTATCTCCTATCCATAGAAATTGGTCATGGATTCTTCTTAGAATAATATTGGTCCATTCTTCCTCATTGAATTCATGTATCTCAGTCATTTTCAAGATGCTAAGATTCTGCAAATGAGCGAACTTATCCTTCCAAGTTCCATCTTATTTTATCATGTCCTTCATCTCCTTAAAGATTTTTAAATCCCCTAATGTCTCACACTTGTACTATATGTAGGCCCTAATATCTTCCACATGAAGTATGCTATATGGGGTTTGAAAAAATGCACCTTAGAAATCATCCTCCATGGATTTAAAAGAATGTTTCTTGAACTTGTACCTTAGTCTCTCATTAACATCAAATATTAATGGAGTATCCATGATAAACACAGCTTGCAGTTTGAAATAAGTACCTTGCTCTTCACAGAAGTAGATGCACACTCAACGATCATAGATTTTATCTAGCTCCTTCACTTTCTTCTCAAGTCACCTTAAAATATTTCTTGAATGGTGATCATAGTGAATTTATAAAGTGAACTTATAATTCACAAAACTTAAATTGAGACATTTCTCGATGAGCCTGTAAGTCTGTAAAGCTTCAACCATCTATCTTTCTGGTGATCATCCAATACAATATGTATACCCATGCAATCATAGACATAGACTTCAGATGTATTATAATGTCTATTTATAGGCTCACATCAACTTGTTCTTCACAAACAGGGGCTAGATAGATTACTATTATATTTCTTCAAAGCTCCACCTAAGGCCATGCTAGGCCATTTAGGATGATGTGGAAGTATTAGCATAAGGTGAGGGCTCAGTAGAATCTACTGACTCTCCTTGAACCTTAGACTCACTCTATTCCTTCACATTCTATACCTTACCATTTTCCTTGTCTCCTTCCTTCTTAAATTTTTTATCAAACTCATCCTTATACTCAGCCAAGCTCTTACCAACATTTTTATTTATAACAATAGGTGGCGGTCTTCTATTTCTTACAACTCTATTATATCTACAACATTTTTCTATATGTCCTTGATTGTTACATCTATAGTATTTACGAGATGATTTTCTCTAATTGACCTGTAACCTTTCATTCCTTGCGATGTGCCCATATTTTTTGCACTTGTAACATGTAATATTAGCTATACTTTCTTCTCTGATGTAATCTTGTTTGGTGTTGGATTGGTCAAGTTTCCTACATTATTCCTTTTGTGCCCATATTTATAGAAATTGAAACAATAACCAAAAAAGGGATTATAAGGAGTCTTACCTATGCAATCCCTTTGAGTGTGACCAAATTTTTTACATCCAAAACATCTTCCTCTTAAAGCTTTGAGTTTCTCTCTAGGTTCCTCTTGTTGTATAGGAACCACTTATCGATTAGCTATCTCATATGTTTTACCTCTACATTGTCTTTCTTGAGATTTAGAGCTTTTTTCTTTGTTAAAACCAACTCATGTCATGTCACCTTTAGGTTTTTTTATTTCCCTCTGTTCATCAGTCTTGTCACTACTCGCATGAAATTTTTCAATGTGATTCTTTGCTTCAACAAGTTCTCCCTTAATGATGTGGTTATATTTCTCTGATTCTTGATACTTGATTTTGTAATCATTAAGTTCAAACTACATCTTTCCCATCTTTACATTTTCATTCTTCAAGATCTCTTCAATTATGGTCTTTCCATCTCTCTCTTTTTGAATTTGTTTACCCATATGAATAGTAGTATCTTTGCATTCATGTTTCAATGATTCTTTGTCTTTATTAAGTTGCACTAGTATAGCTAATGAATAAATTTCAGGTTCATTATATATCTTTTCCAGAAGTTCTTACCTTTTGGTTCTTGAGAGTTCAATCTTCTCTTTAAGCTTCTTGATATATTCTTTGGCTCTTCCCAGTTTAAAATTTTATTCCTTTATGTCAACATTATCCGTTTCCAGGTCTTCAAGTATTGCTTCAAGATTCTCTTCTAAACTACTTGAATCCATCAGGATCTCCCTCAAGTTGTTAGGCTTTCTCTCTAAGGGCCAGAAGATATCATACCAATTATTAGGATTAAGCAATACTAAGAGGGGATGAATCTGTATTATAGTATTTTTAAATTAAAATTATCAAATTAAAAATTAACCATGCAATTACTTAAATAAATAGAACATGCACATAAAGTAGACAACTCATAATACCATGATTTGTTAATTAGAAAACCACGTTAAGGGAAAACCTCGGTGCAGATGATACCCAAAAATAGTATACCAAGAGTATAATCTACATATTAGGAGATGAGTATTACATTTAGTACAAATCCCTATTAAAGGATAGAAACCCTATTAGGGATAATACAATGAGCTCACTGCTCTTACAATAAAAAAATGTCTCAACAATAATTTATCATAAAATATTAACTATACAAGAATCTTCTATACTTAAGTAGTTCCCGTAACATCTCACAATATGCAATGAATTATTCTGACAACCCAATGCATCCACATATATCCCTTACACTTTCACATCTGAAATTTTTTTTTACATATATACCCAATCTCATACCCTTCCTAGTTGGCTCACAAATGTATCAAAAAATGTGTTCAAAACATAAACCAATAGAAAATATACAATGGGAGATCATATATTGAAAATGATAGGATATAACCCCAAAAAAATCTAAATTAGGACTTTTGGAATCTGTATGTTACTCCTTCAAATATTGCGACCACTCATGTGCCCTATTCCACTGCTATATTGTATTCGCGTACCCAATACATGTTGTAACTCTCACCATTCAACTCCAAAGTACAAGTAACCTTAACCGTAGCTATAATAAATCCCATAATACATCCATCAAAGCTCACATGATGTAAATCATCACCTACTATTCTCGCCAATCAAAACAATGCAATTTTATCCTGTTAACTATTTCTTGGACTTAGTCATTTTTCCAAAACTGAACAACCAAAAATAGGTTGTGCTCCAACCAACCATGCTAATAAGTAGTATTTCGATAAATGAAAACATATATCCTATCCTTATTAGGATACTTGACAACAATATCTAGTAGATTGTAACTAGGTATATGCTACTCAGTCAAAGGGGGAGTAGTATAGAGTAAATTGTTTTGGTTAATTATTTGCAAGAGGGATTAGTAAATACATAGTATGGTGCAATATGTTGCATGATCCATTTTTAATTACCTTAGGGGGAGTAATCGTAAGAGGGAGTAATTTTGGATAAGATTGACACTTAGCAATATTTCCTTAGTGTTGCCATCAATGCCAAAGAGGGAGATTGTTGGCATATGATGAACATGATCATATCTTAGATCATGTAGTGTTTACATTTCAAGAAAAAATCTTCTAGTTTGATTGAATCAATTATACCAGTGATGAAGGTGACTATAGAAGAATTTGAATAAGTATCCAGTGTATCGGTGATAACACAGTCAGTCATGGTAAATTTAGTATGTGATGAAAATTCTAAGGATTCAGATGGTGTGGTTAGACAGGAAGTATCTACAAAATTATTTTTTCCTACATCTATGATCGTGTAAGGAGATTCAATGTATAGATAGACATTTGAGGAAAACACTAGCAATATCTATAAGAACAGTGAACAGTCAAACCGGTCTAGTCAAATTAGATAAATTGATTCAGCGGTGAACTTAGAGTCAAAGACCAATCAGTATAAGTGTTGAATTATTGAGGGACAAAATTTAACTTTATAATTTCCTATGTTATAGTGATTTATTATGAATTTTGATGGATATTTGGAGGCTGACTCAGGTAAGATGTTTTAGGGTTATTCCACCAACCTAAATATGTTTATAAGAGATAAAATTGAAAAGAGAAATAAGGTATTGATGTTGCGATTATTGTGATTTTTTAAGGAAAAGTTTGTATGATTAGAGCAGCATAGTGACTAGTACAGAAGTGGATCTGTTAGGTAGAAGGTTCCATCATCAGGTCATTCTTTGAGTTTACTTATTCAAGGCAAGCTCTCATAGGCTTGCAGTCAAAATCCTCTAACAAGGTTACTTCTAACAGGGTATGTAGGATCCTAACAGGTCTGAAGAATAAATCCTCTAACTAGGTAGCTCTCAAAAGGATTTTCAAATTGTTTAATAGGGTAGTTCTTATCAAAAATTTGTAATAACTTCTAATCGGGCTATAGATACTCTTAATCAGGTATACGCCAAATCGGGTGGTGTAATGCTCCTAACAGGGAAGATCTCATTTGTGCACTAGTGAGATTTGTGGGTGATAATTCCCATGTTTTTTCCCTATTACAAGGGTTTCCACAAAAAATAATTGGTGTCTCTATGTTTATTGTGTGGATGCATGCATTTTTATTCTTTTATGTTATATTTAGCTTTGCAAGTTGGTTACTTTAGAATTTGATGAAAATATTTTGTAGAACTATGGTTGCACTGATTTACCCCCCCTCTAAGTGCCTTATAATACTAATAATTTATTCTATTTTTTGTATACATATTGTGTCATGCATGTGCTATTGTTGGTAAATGTGCCTTTGTGTTGTTTGATTGGGGATGATACAAAGTGGTAGCAACCATTATTTTTTATCTCTGGAAAGTCGGCCCAAAAAGAATCTTCTTTGCATCTCTTATGTGGCCTTCTTACATTGTGCTTGTAGTTCTTCTACCTTTAGGAGATGATGTCAATTCATTTTCTATATCTTGATATACATGGATTATCCTATGATCATACTGAACCCATAGTTAGTATAACCCTTTTGTGCTCTCTTTTTCATGTGTTTCATTTCTCTTGGTTTATCCTTTCTTGGGGGTATCTCATAGTGGAAACATATCTTATGGGTGCATGTACGCTCCATTAAATTAATTTCTCCCATTAAGGCATTTGCAATCACTTTAACATGGAGGAATACACTCTACTCTTTGTTTCACATTTTCACACACATACACAATGATTAAATCCAATCTCTTATGCAGATGACCAAGGAGATAATTCTTTCCTTGGGATTATCCTTTGAATTATATTTACAATCCTTGTGCATTATTTAATGGATCCCTTAAGGGTGATACTACTTTGCATAAGGAATGATCATCCTTTTCTAGATCCCTTTGGATACTATGCTTTCCTTAGGTTTGATCTCTCTTTTTTGGATCCCTTTCAAATACAATGTTTTCCTTAAGGACCGATCCTAGTGAATTATGTAAAATGATATGTAGGTGATTTGAAACATCATTTATAAAATATCCAACCCAATTAGTACATTATTTGTAACCCATAATACCTACATAGGTCACATCAATTAAATTATCATCTTCCACCCTAATATTGAGATGATATGTATGGTCATATTTTATATATTTAAAAATCCCCAATACGCATGAACATGCTAAGGAATTATTTTCAAGGCGATCTCCATAGGATTGGAGATCTAAGTTACATGAAATATATATATATTCTCTACTTAGAAACTTTGTGGCCTTTGAAGAGTACAATATTCTTCCTATAAATAAATTCTTACTCATAAACATTTAGTACAACTCAAAAAAAAACTTATTTTTTTAAATATTTAGAAATAAGATCAAAATTTTCATTACATTAGGAAGGCTATAACTTTACCTCTGCCACTAATTCATCTATCTAATTAATATTTGTTAGAACCTTATTTGAATTGATTGAAAAGACAAATTTCTCTTATCGTTGGTTTATTTTTAAAAACATAGATTAGGTAAATAAGGCTTATATAAGAAATAAATTGAATAGTTGTTGACAAACCAAGAGGAAACAGAGCCATAGGAGGAAGATATTATTCCTCCTATTAATTATTCAAAAATATAATAAAGATATTATTGGCTCCTAGTGCCATCTCACAAAACTAATAGTGTTATTGCACTCTAATGATTTCAAGGATTCTAATAGGATTTCGTGTGTGGTGGTAGAAGAGGTGGAGAATAGGGTCAATTTTGGGTTTTATTGTATGTATAGAACTAGAGATAGAACAATATTCATGAAGCAGTAAGGTTTTATTTACATTTTAACATTACCTATGTCTACAATATTTTAAAAGGCTTCAAAATATTGCTAGTAAAATCAAATTCCAAGTTATCAAAAAAAACTTCATTTATGTTAAATACTTCTGATTTAACATATACCATCTTGTAATGATATCATCTTTCTACAATTTATGATTAGAAATAGGGCTAAACATTTGGATTAGATTCTGTGATAGTTTTTGTATCAATATTTCAAATCACACTCCATGATCCAACATTAGGATGATAGAGAGGTAGGAGACATTAGATGACATTAGATTAAAATTTTAATTATTATAATTGATCATAATATACATATACATATGATGAACTACAACTGGTTGTATGTTTGAATTCATTTGTTGATGATCAACGGAGTTGTAAATATGATGATAGATATTAATCAATTAATGTATTGTCATTGATGTCAACTTGTTTTGATTATTATTGTGGTAACAAACATATATTATGGGTTAAAGATCTAGAAAAAACAAAGTTTATGTGGTGGGTAACTGAAGAAATTCTGTATACACCGAGTAATAGTGAAAACTGAGTAAATATAGTGTATACCAGGTACATTGTTAACCGAGCTAGGGATCACTTAAACATCACGGTATTGACCGAGAAATAAAAAGAAACAAGAGGCCAGCTAAAATGAGGAGCTGGAAAGTTTATGATTCCAAGGCAATTGAAAAGGTTTTCTATAATGATCAAACGACTATTAAAATTCAAGGATGATCGGACGAAGAAGATTGAAACGTGTTTTTGACACAACTACTAAGGAAGATTTAAGTGGAAAAATCAATGATGGAGATTAAGAAAAAAAACCTAAAGGATGGAAATTAAATGAGTTATGATGTCTATATAAGAGAGAAGAGATTCATTATGAATCATATATGATGCGCACACATGAAAAATTCATGCATGACTGATCAAACTAGTTGAAGACAAAACCGATCAATTCTGCAAACAACACTGAGTGACAGTGGAAAGAGAATATACCAAGAAGAATAGAGTATGAAGAATCAGAGGAACTAAAGTGAAAAATTGACCAGAGGTATTATTGTACTTAGCATAGATCTGAATCTACAAATAGAGTTGTATTTGAATCAGATAATTACTATATTAGTTTAACCCTTGTTATAGGTAAATCTCTTAACTGAGTAGGACTTGAAAGTCTTTATTATGACATACAAATGAATGTTGAGTGATTTCTTGTTGACCCCATAGTGAATGATTGGTCAAGGGAGAATTGTTAGTGATAAATCCTCTAGCTAGGTCACATTTAACAATGTGCATTATAACCTTTAATAGGGTTGGCTCTTAACCAAGCTCACATCAGAAGACTGAAATATTTTGGGTTACCGGTCCCAGGTGACTTTTCCCTTAGAAGGGTTTTCACATTAAAAATCTATGTGTCAATGTGTATGATTATTTTGGATTGATATTTTACTTTACACATTACTTTATTTGCATTGATCGATAATCACAGTAATTGTTTTACTGCTACTTGGTAGATGAGTTGATGGGTTTGAAGATAAGTTTGAGATCACAGTTAATATTTCATTGAGTTGATTTATATGTTTGAAATTTTTTTTATATACATCTAGGAGAATTTGGTGCTATAGGATAATTGGATCTCACTAATTCACCCCCCTCTCAGTTATCTAACAATTTGTATCATAGCATAGAGTGTTTAGAAGGAAAGTTTTAAATGACTTAAGCTAAAGATCACAAGATGTATAAGAGAGATGCACCTAAGCTGAACAAGCACAACATATCAACATTGAAGAGTAGAATGAGACTATACCTATTAGGGATTCAAGATGATATAGCACTATACTTGGATACTGAATTCATTTTACCTACTGTACCTTTGACTGTTAATCAACTTAGAGAGAAACATGGCCACAATACTATGATGGTAGAACTTTCTTCTTCACTATCTGATGCTGAATTTGAGGATTTCAAGACATGTACATCAGCCAAGAAGATGTGGGACAAGCTTACACTAGTTTATGGAGGAGATGCAAATTTGCAAAGAGGTAAAGTTCAAAGTGATCTCCGAGGAAAATTTAATGACATGAGAATGAAAGAAGGAGAAAACATAACACAGTACAACAAACGAATCAAGGAGGTTATGAATTATATTCATAGAGAACATGGAGTTATTGATTAAGACACTATTGTAAGTAAGATTCTTAGAACTTTATTTCCTATTTATTCTATTAGTCTCTAAAATACATGAAATGAGAGCAACACTTGGAAACAATATTACAGTTGATAGTCTAGTTGGTAGACTAGTTTCATTTGAGCTGAACAATTTTGACAACATTTTTGTTCCTATTGTTGAATATGCATTTATGTCCTCTCTGAAAATGAGTAAATCTGGTAACTAACACATGATAAGAAATGAAAGTAACAGTGATAGTGATAATAAAGAACTTGATGAACTTCAAGCATTAATGGCTAGAAGATTGCACAAAGGTAAAGGAAGATATAAAGGTAAACTACCTTTGATATGCGTTAATTGTAAAGAAATTGGACACTTTGCTGCTAGATGCCCTAACAGAAAAAGTGATGAAAGAAATGAAATATCTAATGACAAAAAGGATGATCGAGAATATAGAAGCAACTAAAAGCATGAAAGGAGTAACCAAGATTGCAAAGACAAAGGCAAGAAGGCATGTTACATTTCTGAAGATAAAGATAAAGACACCGACACCAACACTGATGAAGACATTGAGACAATATTTGTAGCTTTGAAAGAAGATTCAGAAGAAGATGAAAGGTATGTTGAAACAACACTTATTTCTAAAGTTATAAATTATGAAATTTGGGTTATTAATAGTGGTTGTACACATCACATGACTAGAGATAAAGAAAAATTTGAATTTCTTGAGCATTATAATGGTGGATTTGTTACAATGGGAAATGATACATGTTGTGCAGTGAAAGGAAAAGGGACTATATTGCTGAATAATAAGATCAAATGTGAGAATGCATATTGGGTGAAAGGACTTAACTATAATCTATTGAGTGTTTCACAGTTGAATAAAAGAGGTCATTGAGTTGCATTTGAAAATAGAAAACATATAATCTATGATGAAATAGGAAAGTTGGTCGGCACTAGAGAACAATCAAAAGGTAATCTATTATATCTTGACACTGCTGAAACTTCTTGTTTGATGGATAGTAATGAAGATGTATTGTTTTGGCATAAGAGGTTATGTCATGTAAATTTTGACAATATGGTTAAGATTAGTAAGAAAAGAAAAGTAAGAGGGCTATCGAGCATGTCTAAACCTGACCATGTCATGTGCAAACAATGTCAAATGGGAAAACTGTCAAAATCTAGTTTTAAGAGAAAAACTTTATCATCTAATGATATTTTGGAACTAGTTCATATCGACTTATGTGGACCAATGACAAGACAGAGTTATTATGGTGACAAATACTTCATTTTATTTGTTGATGACTAGTATAGAATGATGACTGTCATGTTCTTAAAAGAAAAATCTGAAGCATTTAAGATGTTCAAATGGTATAAAGATAAAGTGGAAAAAGAAAGTTGTAAAGAACTAAAATGTTTAAGATCTAACAGAGGAGGAGAATTTATTTTTAATCATTTTAATAACTTTTTCAATGAGTATGGAATTAAGAGACATGTCTCTGCACCAAGAACACCACCACAAAATGGGATTGCTGAAAGGGGAAATAGATCAATTTTGGATTGTGCTAGAACACTGATGATTGAAAATAATATTGCACAAGTATACTGGAGGGAAGCTGTTAGTAGTGTTGTATATACATTGAACTGAGTACAACTGAGGAAAGATACAAACAAGACACATTATGAATTATAGTATGGTTATACACCTAATGTGAGTTACTTTACAATATTTGGAAGTCGATGCTATATTCTAAAAGATGATAGAAATGGAAAATTTGACTTAAAAGGTGATGAAATAATATTTCTAGGATATTCTACTAAGAGCAAAGCTTATAAATGTTTGAAAAAGTCTTATAACAAGATCATTGAAAGCACAAATGTAAGACTTGATTAATTTTCTAAGAATAATGATGAGGAAAGAAAAAGAGAACCAAAAGACTACAAAAGATTTTTGACATTGAAGAACCTAACACTTTTCCCGAGCAACTGCCTAACGTTACCGAGAAACATGGTAATATTACCGGGCATTAGGATGCACCAACCAAGAATCAGGAAGATGTTGCAATTGGGGATTATGATCATACACAAACTTGAGAACACAATGAAGAACAAAGAATTGAACCTGTACTTCCAAAATATTTAAGAATACATCATCCACAGAATCAAATTATTGGAGATAAAATAGTTGGCATGATGACACGAAGTAAGTTGAATAACAAAACATGTTTGATTTGTGAATTTGAACCTAAAACTGATAAAGATGCACTTGAAAATGAAGAATGGATTAATGCAATGAATGAAGAAATTGAGAAGATACAGAAAAAAAAAAAAAAAACATGGACATTAGTACCGAGACCGAGTGATAAGAATGTAATTGGCACCAAATGGATATTCAAAAACAAATTCAATGAGAATAGAGATGTAACCAAAAATAAGGCAAGACTAGTATGCAAAGGGTATGCACAAGAAGAAGTATTGACTATTGAGAAACTTTTGCACCCATTGCTAGACTTGAAGGAGTTAGAATATAACTTTCTTATGTGGCTTACAAAGGATTCAAAGTTTATTAGATGGATGTTAAATCAACATTTCTGAATGGAATACTAGAAGAAGAGGTATACATTAAACAACCTCAAGGTTTTGTTGATCCTACTCAGAAAAGCTTGGTATGTAAGTTACACAAAGCATTGTATGGATTGAAATAAGCACCGAGAGCATGGTATGAAAGACTACACTCCTATCTTATTAGGATCAGATTTGTTAGAACAAGTGATAAAAACAATTTTTATTTTAAAGGAGGAAATGATGATAAGACTCTTATTGTTGAAATTTTTGTTGATCATATTATATTTGGAAGAAATGATAACTTATGCAAATCATTCACTGATGAAATGAGGAAAGAATTTGAAATGTCAATGTTTGGAGAGGTCAATTTTTTTTGGGCTTGCAAATTTTACAATAGGATGAAGGCATCTATATTAATCAATCCAAATACCTCAAGGAAGTATTGAAGACATTCAGAATGGAAGATTCAAAACTAGTCAGAACACCTATAGTGACAGGATGCAAATTGACAAAAGAAGATAAGACACCTAAGGTAAATTACACATTGTACAAATATATGATTGGAAAATTGATGTATGTTGTACACACAAGATGAGACATTGTGCATGCAGTTGGAATTGTAGGAATATTTTCTACTAATCCTAAAGAATCACATATGACTGTTGTAAAGAGAAGTTTTAGATACTTGAAGAACTGAAGATTATGGATTGTGTTACAAGAGAGAAGGAAAATTTGAACTGAAATTTTACACAGATGTCAATTTGGTTGGGAATATTGATGATAGGAAGAGCACTACTGGTGCAAAATTCTTTGTGGGAGAAAGATTAGATACTTGGATAAGAAAAAAGAAAGGATGCATATCTCAGTCAACTGCAGAAGCATAATATGTTTTTGTTGCTGCAAATTGTTCAAACATTGCATGGATAAAAAAAAATTTGAAAGGATTGACTGAAGAGATCATTGACCCAGTGGTAATTTATTGTGATAATACTAGTGCAATAAATATTTCCAAGAATCTGTTGATGCATGCAAAAAAAAACATATATCTATACAGTATCACTACTTGAGAGAACAAGTACAAGAAAAGCAAGCTACAGTAGAATATGTACAATCAAAATAATAACTAGCTGACATATTCACTAAACCCTTACCAAAGGATACATTTTAGTACTTGAGGAATAGACTAGGGTTTCATCCCTTGTATATTGGTCACTAAGCTGACTAGGAGGTTGCATCACCCTGCATGAACTAAAAATATCAATCATGTTGATGCAAAGCTGAACTAGAATGACAATGGATATTAGTACACTACAAGGTACTTACACTACTGCACCAAAAACTAGAGATACTTTTTGGCTAATGAAGAGCTGTATATTTCATTTTGGCATTGTTGTCAAAGGGAGAGAAGATTCAATGAAATATCTATCCACTGCAAGGGAAAAAAAGGAGAAAAGAGAAAGAGAGAGAAATGACATATCTATCCATTACAAGGAGAAAAGATTGAAAAAAATTCAAATCTCCAAGGAGAACCTGCATGGTGAGTTTTTAATGTTGAAACATATTATACATACAAGCTAGCCTGGTGCAGGAGCACCTTAAGGTCTCAATGAAGATCTTTGAAAATTTTGTCTTGTAGGTGGTCCTAGCCAACTACCAAGGAATAAGGACTAAGATAAAGTCCCAAATTGTGTGTATAGATAGGAGTTGTCAAGTTTTTCTTTTGGTTTTTTTCCAAGAAGGTCCTAAGGAGTCAATTTGCAATAGATAACTAGGAAAGTCAAAGGTGGTCAAACAATTACCCAAATCCCAAAATGAAGGGGAAAATGTTATTTTAATGTTTTTAAATGATTTTGGATCCAATAGTGTGATTCTAGATCAATTTGAGCAAGTTGGAAGAATTATAAGGAAAAGTTGTAAAAGTTGCTCATGACAAATTTGCAACTTTGCAAAGTTGTCATGACAACATTTCCTAGAATAGAAAAAAGAGCCTTAGTTAGGTCTTAAACCTAACCTAAGGGTCTAAGCATGTGGTAGTGGACTAATTAAGACCAAATAAACCCTAATTGATGGGTGGGACATCAGATTGTACAGATTGAGTTTACAAAGAGCAAGAATTTGAACTATTTTGTGTTACAGAGACTTCATCCACACTTCAATGGATTTAATGGTGGATCTTTGTATTGGATCAGTCTAAAGGAGTTTAAGTAGTTAATATGTGTGGTGGTTGATTATTATTTTGGTACTTTCTTTTATTAGTTTGTAAATTCTTTAGTTTTGCCAGTGTTGCTAGTCTATATAGAGGCAATTATGTAAACATGACCCTTTCTTGAATTCTCATGGTTGGTTCTTCATGGCCACTTGGAATCAAGGAGGGAACCCTATAAGTAGTGTAAATATGTGTTTTTGGTTCAACGTGAGTAGGGGAGATATGTTTGAAAGCAAGCCCTAGGTGGGTCCGGAGCCATCCAGCTAGGAGATTGTAGTGTTGCAGAGGTATAAAGCATTGTGGAATGGATTAGTTTGTGCCAATAAAGTGTGGGAGAGTGTAGGGGCATGGGAAAAGGATATGTGGTTGCAAGGATAAGTTCGGAGGAATCCATTGAAGCAATTATTAAGACCAAAGAAGCTAGACTAGTCTACATGCCCTAGAAACCCTTAAAAATAGGGGTTTTCTGGAAGTCTTATGTACGGTCACCATGGAGACCTAGAAGACCTAGAAAATATTGAAGCCTAAAAGGTCTTTAGAGAGAATCTACAACTATTTTGGGGGATTTTTAAGGGAAATTTGAATTAATTCCAAGATTACTATTTTTTGGAGGCCTAATTGGCTAAAAGGCTACAAGGCCTAAAAACTATGAAAGAGTGAACTCAATGGAAAAAACTTAAAGGAATCCATTAGAGCGGATCAAGATTGAAGGAAGGTGGAATGAAAATAGGTGAAAACCCTATTCCTATGGCCAATAATAGGTTGGGAGCATAGTTTCTTGAGTTTAGCCTATTGATGCACAATTTTGTAGAGAGGGATTCATGAGAGTTTGAAGTTGGTGGAGAGCTCTAGTTGGAGTAGAGGAACCATAGAAGTGTCCTCTAGTTAGGGTAGACATAAGTACCCTTGAAAGGTCACAAGAAAGGGCTTAGGAGGAGAAAAAAATCTCTTAGGAGTTAGAGGTTCCCATCAAAGTGATATCATAGCCATTGAAAGGCTTGGGAAGTGAATTGTGTATGATAGAAGGAAGTGAGTCAATTGGAGAAAGCATCATGGTGAAAAATGCAGAGTCAAAAAGAGACTTGTTAGAATAACAAGTTAGGAATAGACTCTTATAAGAAGCTATGGAGGAGATGAATCATAAGTTGGTAGAAGTTTCAGAGACTACAAGAAAGATGAAAGAATAGATAGGAGAGGATAAAGACAAAAGAAAGAGCCAAGTTGAAGAGTAGGTAGAACAAGAACCAGATCCTCCATTACCTATGGAACCTTTCCTCAAAGTGCTCAAAGCACTAAGTGGAAAAGCATTAAAAGGCATCCCTATATTCTTTGGCTGAGTGGATGCAAAATTAGTGATGAAATGGATTGAGGGTATGGAAAATCACTTTGAGTGTGATAGAATCATTGAGGTACAAAAGGTAAATATATCCAAATCAATATTGAGACAACAAGCATTAACTTGGTGGAAGTTCTTGCAAGAGGAAAGGTAAAGAGAAGGGAAGAATCCAATAGTCAATTGGAAGGATATGGTGGCTAAGGTAAAATAAAATTACCTACCAAAAGATTATGACATCCAACTGCATAAAAAGAGATAGAATCTCAGATAGAAGGATTTAGATGTGGCATCCTATACTAAAGAATTTTAAAAGCTATGCCTTAGGTCCAAAGTGAAAGAGATAGAGAGCATTAAATTTTCTAGGTAGCTCAATGGACTTAGGTGGAACATTCAAGAAGAGATAAGCCTCTTTACCTTAACTTATATCCACTGTTGATTTCAAATGGCCCTTAAGGTGGAAGAGAAACTTAGAAAGAAGCAAGATTCAAGCTCTAGGGGCAGAGGGAGAGGTAGAGACTCTAGAGGAGGACATAAAGGAGGGTCTAGTGGTAGAATAAATGAGACTAGAGGTCAAGGAGACTCCAAGTTCATTGAGAAAAAAAATGAGTCAAACAACAGAGGAGGATATGATAGAGGAAGAAGTTTTCATAGTGGTGGAAGAGGAAAATCAGGTGGTTTTGGAAGAAGCTCACATTTTGCTTCATTGAAATGTTAAAATTGTGGACAGCTAGGTCACCCTGCCTCTAAGTGTCTAGATAAGTCATCATCTTCACAAGGAGAGGAGAAAATTACATATGTGAAAGAGGAAGACAATGCTAAACACTATGAGGTATGTCTTGATTTAGAGAAAGGATAAAGTCTAATGGTTAGGAGGATATTGATCAAAGAACCTACCAAGGATTACCACAAAAAAAGGAGGGATCTTTTTAGAGTCAAGTACAAGATTCTTGGCAAGGTGTGTAGGGTCATAATAGACTCAAGGTCTACTTATAATGTAACCTCAGAAGAGGTGGTGCAAAAGCTAAAAATAACTAAGATACCCCATGATTGTCCCTACAAAGTAACTTGGTTGAATAAGGGGAAAAACATATTGGTCAATGAACAAGTATGGGTTGATTTCACCATAGGCAAGTATCAAGACAAGATACTTTGTGACATGCTACCAATGGATGCATGCCATTTGCTGCTTGGAAGACCATGGAAGTATGATAGAGAAGCAGTCCACCATGGTAAGGAGAATAAGTAATCATTCAAGAACAATGGAGTGACTTATAAAATTATGTCCTTGATAGAAGAAGATACAGTGGAGGGGAAGGACACCGATACTCTTTTAATCAGTGGAAAAGAATTCCTCAAATACATGAAGGAGGAAGAAGGAATTGGTTATGCTATCTTGGTGAAACACAAGGAGGAGGAGACACCCAATCAGACACCTATGCCTGTAGAATTAAAGAATTTGCTAGATTAGTTTCAAGACATCATATGTGAAGGGACACCAACTATACTACCTCCAAAAGGAGAAATCAGTCATCAGATTGATTTTGTGCCTGGGCATCATTGCCAAACAAAGCTTCTTACAAGATAACAATAGAGCAAAATAAAGAGATTGCAACGCAAGTGCAAGAGATTTTGGATCAAGGTCTGATAATAAAAAGCATCGGTCCATGTGTTGTTCCAGTGGTATTTGTTCCTAAAAAGTGATGTAAGTGGAGAATGCGTATTGACTCTAGGGAAATAAATAGGATAACAATAAGGTATAGATTTCCTATTCCTAGAATAGAAGACATAATGGATTTCTTAGGAGGTGCTAAGTAATTTTCTAAAATAGACCTTAAGAGTGGTTATTATCCAATTAGGATGAAAGAGGGATATGAGTGGAAGTCATCTTTTAAAACCACAAAGGGACTATATGAATGGTTAGTAATGTCGTTTGGGCTTACAAATGTAGCTAATACATTTATGAGGGTGAGGAATGAGGTTATAAAACACTATATATGGGTGTTTGTGGTAGTATACCTAGATGATATCCTCATCTTTAGTAAAACAAAAGAAGAGCACATGAAGCACCTAGAAATTGTGTTGAAGAGGCTACAAGAAGAGAATCTAACCATAAATTTTGAGAAGAGTGAGTTTATGAAACAAGAATTAGTCTACCTAGGATTTTTAGTCTCCCAAAGTGACTTGAAGATGGATAAAAGAAAACTTGAAACCATTTTGTGTTGGCCTACTCCTAAGATAGGTACTGAAGTGAGAAGCTTTCATGGTTTGGCTCAGTTTTATAGGAATTTTGTGAGGAGATTAATAGGGTACTTGGTAATTTATTAAAATCTTTAACCAAGGAGTATGGGAAAGGATGGGAACATGTCATCCCACAAGTAGAATTTTCCTATAATGATAGTACCAATAGGACTACTAGTAAGATTCCATTTGAGATTGTGTCTAGATTACATCCAAGGGGTGTTTTTGAGCTTAGAGAACTAAAAGGTTATGAAGGGATCAATGGAAATGAAGATGACTTTTCTCATTCTATGAGAGAGGTCCATGAGAAAGTGAAGAAGATACTAATGGAGATAAATCAGAAGCTTAAAGCTAAGAAGGATAAAGGGAGAAGAGACTTATAGTTTGAAGTAGGATACTTGGTGATGGTGTTTTTGAATAAAGATACGCTATCGAAAGGAATACCAAGAAAAATTCAGATGAAGAGGATTGGACCATGTAAGGTGTTGGCTCTGTATGGCCCCAATGCCTACAAAATAGATTTACCTAAGGAGATATCCATTTCTCCTATTATGCCTACAAAATAGATTTACCTAAGGAGATATCCATTTCTCCTATTTTCAATGTGAAGGACCCAATAAAATACAAAGGACAGATGTTAAAGATCAAGAGTATAGTAATGACATAGAAAAGGATGTGGAAGAACTTAAGGTACCCGTCCAAGCTAAGCCACAAGTTGATAAGATTCTAGATTCTAGAGTAAAGAAGAAGACTAGATACAAGGTCTATATGGAGCTTCTAGTCAAATGGGAACAACAACTTGAGTTAGAGGCTACTTGGATAGTAGAGAGTTATTTCAAGAAGCATGGCATCAGTCCGGAGTTCATCACACCTGAGGTACCTTGAATTTCTTGTTGCAGGGGGAGAATGCTGAAGGAGCACCTTAAGGTCTCAATGAAGATCTTTGACAATTTTTGCTTGTAGGTGGTTCTAGAAAACCACCAAGGAATAAGGACTAAGATAAAGTCCCAAAGTGTGTGTGTAGATAGGATTTTCCAAGTTTTGCTTTTGGTTTTAGTCCTAGAAGGTCCTAAGGAGTCAGTTTGCAATAGGTAACTAAGAAAATCAAAGGTTGTCAAGCAATGACCCAAATCCAAAAATGAAGGGAAAAATGTTATTTTGGTGTTTCTAGATTATTTTGGATCCAATAGTGTGATTTTGGATCAAGTTGAGCAAGTTGGAAGAGTTATAAGGAAAAGTTGAAAAAGTTGCTCATGACAACTTTCCAAAGTTGTCATGACAACATTTCCTAGAATATTGGAAAGAGCATTAATGAGGTCTTAAACCCAACCTAAGGGTATGAAAATGTGGTAGTAGACTACTTAGCCTAAACAAACCCTAATTGAAGGGTGTGACATCAGATTGTACGGATTGAGTTTGCAGAGAGCAAGAATTTGAACTTTTTTGTGTTACAGAGCCTTCATCGACACTTCAATGGATTGAATGGTGGAGCTTTGTATTGGATTAGTGTAAAGAAGTTTATTTAGTTAATTTTTGTGGTAGTATATTAGATGTTTGGTACTTTCTTTTATTAGTTTGTAAATTCTTTAGTTTTTTCAGTGTTGTTGGTCTATTAAGAGGCAATTATGTAAACATGGCCCTTTCTCAAATTTCCATGGTTGGTTCTTCATGGCCACTTAGAATCAAGGAGGGAACCCTGTAAGTAGTATAAATATGTGTTTTTGGTTCAATGTGAGAAGGGGAGCTATTTTTTCAAGTAATCCCTAGGCAGATCTAGAGCCATCCAGCTAGGGGATTGCAGTGTTGCAGAGGTATAAAGCATTGTGGAATGGATTGGTTTGTGTCGATAAAGTGTGGAAGAGTGTAGGGGAATAGGTCAAGGATATGTTTTTTCAAGGAGAAGTTCAGAGGAATCCATTGAAGAACTTAGTAAGACCAAAGAAGCTAGACTGGTCTACATGCCCTAGAAACCCTTTAAAATAGGGGTTTTGTGGAAGTCCTATGTACGGTCACCATGGAGACCTAATGCCTAGAAAATATTGAAGCCTAAGTGGTCTTTAGAGAGAATATACAACTAAATTGGGGGATTGTTAAGGGAAGTTTGAAGTAATTCCAAGATTACTGATTTTTGGAGGCCTAATTGGATAAAAAGGCTACAAGGCCTAAAAAATAGGAAAGAGTGAACTTGATGGAAAAACATTAAAGGAATAAATCATAGTGGATCAATAATGAAGAAATATGGAATGAAAATAGGTGGAAACCCGATTCCTATGGCCAATAATTGTTTGGGAGCATAGTTGCTTGAGTTGAGCCTATGGATGCACAGTTGTGTAGAGAAGGATTGAAGAGAGTTTGAAGTTGGTGGAGAGCTCTAGTTGGAGTAGAGGAACCATTGGAGTGTCCTCTAGTTAGGGTAGAGAGAATTACCTTTGAAAGGTCACAAGGAATTCCTTAGGAAGAGAAAGAAAGCTCGTAGGAGTTAGAGCTCCCCATCATAGGGAGAGCTACAACATTTTGCATATAGTTGTAGAACAGAAGTTTGATATTTCATGGCCTTTTCATATTGCATATTTCATATTGTGTTTTCTACCATCAATGCCAAAGGGAGAGATTGATGAACTACAACTAATTATATGTTTAAAGTCATTTTTTTGATGATCAACCGAGTTAAAAATATGATGATAGACATTAATTAGTTAATGTATTGTCATTGATGTCAACTTGTTTTGATTATCATTGTGGTAACAAACATCTATTATGGGTTAAAGATTTGAAATAAGAAAAATTTTATGTGGTCGGTAAATGAAGAATTATGTATACCTCGAGTAGCAGTGAATACTAAGTAAATATAGTGTGTACCGAGAACAGTGTTAATCGAGCTACGGATCACTGACAAATCATGGTATTGATCGAGCAATAAAATGAAACTAAAGGCCGACTAAGATGATGAGCTAGAAAATTGATGATTTCAAGGTAATTGGTAAGGTTTGTTACGATGATAAAAAAACTATGAAAATTTAGGGATGATCGGATGAAGAAGATTGTAATGTGTTTTTGACACAATTGTTGAGGAAGGTTTAAGTGGAAAAATCAACGATGGAGATTAAGCGGAAAAATATCAAGGATGGAAATTAAATGAGTTATGATGTCTATATAAGAGATAAGAGATTCATTATGAATCATACATGATACATACACATGAAAAATTCATGCATGAATGATCAAACTGGTTGAAGACAGAACTGAGAAATTGTGCAGACAACACCGAGCGATAGAGGAAAGAGGATTTGCCAAGAAGAAAAGAGTGAAGAATTAGAGGAAATGAAGTGAAAAAATAATCAAAGGTATTATTTTACTTAGCATAGATCTAAAAATCTGCGAAGAGATTTGTATTTCAATATAATCACTACTCTATCAGTTTAACCATTTTTACAGATAAATCTCTTAATCAAGTAGGACTTGAAAGTCTTTATTATGACATTCAAATAAATGTTGTGTGTTTTCTTTTTGATCCCATAGTGAATGATTTTCCAAGGGAGAACTAGTGGTGATAAATCCTATAATGAGGTCACATTTAACAGTGTGCATTGTAACCTTTAACAGGGTTGGCTCTTAACCAATCTCACTTCAAAAGAGTGAAATATTTTGGGTTACTGGTCCTAGGTGGTTTTTCCCTTAGCGGGGTTCTCACGTTAAAAATATATGTGTTAATTTGTATGATTGTTTTGGATTTTTATTTTACTTTACACATTACTTTATCTTCTTTGAACGGTAATCACAGTAATTGTTTTACTGTTACTTAGTAGATGAGTTGATGGGTTTGAAGATAAGTTTGAGATCACAATTTACATTTCACCGAGTTGATTTATATGCTTCAAATTGTTTTTATATACATCTAGGAGAATTCAAGACTGTATGATAACTGGAGCTAACTGACTCAGCCCCCCTCTCAGTTATATATATATA
>MU228404.1:201281-221723 GCA_018584345.1 Thuja plicata
AATAAAATAATTCTAAGTTTGGTCGGCCTTATTCTGGAACCTTCCCAGGCGGTGGAAAATTGCCTATATAAGGAAGGCTGTATTATTGTCTTAGGCAGTTGAGAATAGTTCTGGGTAGTAGATCTGGGTAATAATTCGAGGCTTTGTCCTACAGAATATTGTAAGGGAATGCCCATGTGGCTTTGCATATTGTAATTCTGAAAGTTTGTAATTCCACATTTGTGGAGATAATGAGAAGCCAATTTTCTGTTCTTGCATATTGTGGTTGTTTCTCTGTTTATGTTATGTGTTTGTGGTATTAAGGGGAGCACCCTTCATCAATATGTAAGTGGATTATTGTATTTTTGATATCTTCATTGCACATCCAAACTGCTTCCAAAAGACTTGGCCGGGAGTATGGATAGATAAGGATGATATGGATGGTTCATATGGATGGGTTGATAGGGAGGATTCAAGGATGCATGTCTTTGTTGATCTTGATAGGGAATAGGGTAAGTGGATGAAAAGCTAGTAGTTATAGGCATGGTGGATGGAGGGATATAAGGACCCAATATAGATGGAAGGTTTGATGGTTTCAGCTTTGGGATATAGGTACCAAGGATGGATTTGGAGGATGGAGAAGGATGATGCTTACATTTGAATAGAGGGAGATAAGGTGTGGAAGGGATATCAACATCTTTAGAGTGAGTTGCATGACCAAGGTTGTTCTCTTTTGAGTTCATCGTTATATTAATAGGTGCATGAGTAGCTTTGATAAGAGTAATTTTGATATGACCAGCTAATGATTGATTGGATTTATTTTTCTGCAAGGGATTTAGAGGAATGATGGTTTTTGGATATGGAAGAATATGATGAGGGGATGATGGGATGCTCTGATCTTGACAAGGATCATTAGCTAGTGTATAAAGGGTACCTTTCTCTTGATTTTCAATAGGCCCATTAGAGATGCCAGAAAGGATATCTTGATCTTGCTTGGGAGATGGAGGGATATATAGCTCTTGAGTTGGAGGGATATCTTCTTGGAAGGAATTAAAGGGGATGATGAAATCATGAGGGGACTCTTGATATATGCAACTATGGTGAACTATTGGATAAGGATGGATGGTATCTTGATCTTGATTATTACTGATATATGTTTCTTCACATTGTGGATTGTCCTCTTAACATTGAGCCACTTCTAAGGATGAGGTAGGAGTGTATATCTGTATGAAGGATTCTTTAAATACTGATGGACAATCATTTGGGTAGGCATGATAAGCATTGAACCACATGGATGCTTTGGGTCTATGTTCTTTGAAGTTTGAGAAAGACTTGCATTCGTATGCTGATTAGCTTGGATTTATTTTAGAGGTAGTCCCTAAGAGTAGACATAGTCATCATTAGGTTCAATTCTTGATAGAGATGGTGAAGCTTTAGGAGATGGAGGAATGGTGGAAGAAGTAGACGCGCTATGGGAACCATTTCTAGACATGGATTCTTGATATTGATCATGCTTGAGATTAGCATCTTCCTTAGATGATTCATTGGTATTTTCCACTTTGATAATGCCATCATCTATGAGATCTTGGATTTTATGTTTAAAATCCATGCAAGATGAAGTTTTATGCTCATTTTTTTGATGATATGCACAATAGGTACTCAAGAATCTTAATCTAGGTGATGTAGCTTGAGGCAATGTTATGAGATTATTCTCAAGAATTTCTTCTAATGCTAATTTATAAGATTGTCCCAAATGAGTGAAGTCCCTCGTGCATTTTGTTAGTTCCTTTTCTAGCTGATATGAAAAATATTCTTAGAGAGCTTACTCTATTTATCCTAGACACTGACCAAGAAAGATGCAAAATAACATAAACAAAGTTTTAAAACCTCCTACACTTTGAGCTCCATTAACTCGGGCGGGATAACCCTTCTAACTTAGAATAATGAAATCACTAAATAATTCCAATTGAATGTGGATGGAATTACAGGGCCTGATCACTGTAACTTTTATTGAATACATACCAGACCATAAGTAAAGATTGATTTTAATAGTGATAGTAACTTGATTTAATGGAAATAGACGAGTGCTTAGTCCTAGGGTATGGAGTCACTTATGAACAGTTTTAACCAGCTTGATCATGAATATTAATTTAAAATGATTACGACATTTGACATAAACATAGATATACCTTATATATCTATCTCAACACACATAACAAATTAATTCATCAAATTCATTGTATACCCTGAGTCTTATTGAAATATTCCTAAGGCAATTTTAGTCTTTCCTTGAAAGAACCCTAAAACTATTTCGTAATCTACCTGACAGACATATAAATTAAACATTTCTCAAACATTCAATCCAAATAAAATTTAGAGCACCAAAATGAAGACACAATACTCATTACATGCTTCAGAAACTATCAACTGGATTTCATTTTTATTCAAAATCAGAATTGCTTGCTACTTTCGACAGTAATTCTCAAAAAACCCATTGGATTGGTTTTAAACCAGAGTTTATACAATTATATATAAATCATTCTCAAAAATAAAATGGCTATATTTTTTCCCAGTATTCTTGGAATCCTTTTATAATTAAGGATGCAACAAGCTACCGACTTACTGGGAAAGAATTACAAAATCTTTTGCAACAACCTTGCAACAGACAAGAAATAAAAACTTGTAACAGAACACGGGTGGAAACAATTGGCAAAGTCTGAATAAGGTTTGTTGTAGCTATTGACAATAACCTTCTTATCCTTTCAACATTGCCTCCCACCTATTTACCTCTTTGGCGGTGAGACAATCAAAGGTTTTTTCTTTCTCCAACTTCGCAATAGCTTCTACCCACCTGGCATCGATGGCAGTTCTGGCCTTACAAACAAACTTGGCCATATCTCTATTAATCTTGAAAAGTCTATCAATCAATTTGTTGCATTATTCAGCATTTGTATCCCTTTCCAAGTGTTGCTTTATATCTTCATTTTTAAGTATACCATCAAAACTAGCTAACCAATTTGATTTTGTTTTTAAAACACCTGGTTCATCATAAATTTTTGGGATCAAAGATGGGCACTGATCACCAAATAGCTGCAACTTGTTGTCTATCAAATTAGATTTTCCATTGAAAAAGACAAAGGTGTCATTCAGCTCACTAACCATCTCGATGGTATCTGTTTCTTTATCTGGGAAATCATCACTATATAGCATAGTAGTTTTTAACTTATCCATGAGTCTTTCCCTCCCTGACCACACTTTGAAAGTGGGTTCTAAGAAAACCATAGCTTTTGCATCTGTTTTTGAAGCTTCTTGTAACGATCCATATAGTGTATACACTATGTCAGTTTTCTATTTTAGGACATCAATCATGTGCTGCAATATGAGAAAAATAACAGACATAGCATTTATGCTCTATTCCTATGATAACTCTTTGGATTGGCTTTCTGCCAATGCCAAATCTTCCTTTACTCTAATATAAACATCTATCACAACTTTTTCTACTTCCTCAAGGGTTGGAGTCTTTTATCTCTTACTTTCTATTAATTCTTATTTCAATTAATTCTTATTTCAATTTGGAAATCTCCTCTTCTAATGTGTGGTTCTGGACCACCACTTCTTCATGTTTCTTTTCCAAGGCCATCATTAGGCCAAAATTCATTTCATACCTCTTAGACAGGTCATCGACCTTTGCCAGGGTCATGAATGAAACTTGTGTCATTAACTAAGCTATCTCAATATCTGAAGTGTTCTACAAATTCCATATCATCTTGTCTGCCCTTTTTTCTTCTCTGATAGTCATGACCAAGGGTTTTTATGTGGCAGGAGCTAATGACCATATTGCTAGGGTTTTGGATTTTAAAATCAAATCCTGATCCTTTCAATACTTCATCCATTTCAAACTCTATTTTTAATAGAGGATCTTCTTGTCTCCCGATCTGATCAATAATGAATGTGGATTGTAGATCCCAACCAGGCATCAACATTACACCACTATTCTGTACCAGAAACCTAGCTTGTTCCATAGTAATTTGTTCACTCTCAGGATCATAATCTTGGAGTTTTTATACAATTTCTTCATTCTTATCTGCATTTTCTTCTTCTACAGTCAACCCTTGCCTCAAGTTCCTTTGTTTTAATTTAATCAAGAAAGTCTTGAATTCTTCAAACTTTATGAATTCATCATCCTTCATAAATTTGTTAGCCATCATGACCCTCTCATCATCCTTTTCAAATATTACCATTTGATTATCTCCTTGGCCCTCATCTTGAGGCTCTTTCTGCAATTATCTTTTCAATTTTCTGAAATATTTACCATGCTTAGTGATCATGGGCTTGGCCATGCTTTTCCTATCTTACACCATCTTGTGCTCTTTCTTTTGTTTCTTCCTTGGTGGTTGTCTAGCCAAAGTGGCCTCTTCACCAACCTCTTCCTCTTCTTGTTGTTCTTCTTTTTGTTGTTCCTGGTGTTCTTGGTCATGTAATGCAATGGGAATTGCGGACCCTTTAGATTGTGCATCTTCAGCACTGAATTGTGGTACCTGTGCCATTAGGATTTCATAGGACTTGAGAATTTCCTCTATCCTCTGGAAATATGGGAGATCAAGGAAAAAACTAGAGAATGAATTATCTGATTCTTTCCACTTAGATTCTTCTCTAAGGAAGTCATTCCACTTCCTTCTCCTATCCTGGACTTCTTGCTTATTTAACTTGTTCCTCACAATATCCTTGTCACCCAGTGGTTCATGATCCCTAATCTTTTTCTAGGGAGTCATTCTTTTTAGGGTTGTTTGAACAAAATTTTCTGGATCACAGAATCTAGCAATTGCTATAGACATTTTGTATTGCTTAAAGAAGTCATTTATCAGATCAAAAAACCTTTTTCCCAATGGAAAATTCAAAACCTACCCACAATCTGGGGATAAAAGTGCCCTTCTTATGTCCCTCCAGAAATTCCTTATCTACCCAAGTGATTTTCCAAACAAATTCTAAGAATGCAACCCTAAGAGGAACAAACTTGGGAAGGATGTGAGGGGGCTGCATACAACCATATACTCAGATGATAGTAATGTAGTCAAAAAAGAAGAAATCATCCCAATTGTGAGAGATAGGCCAGTTTGGGACATACTCCCAAGGTCTCAAAACCTTTCTAATCTCAAAAGGAAGCTTTTGCCTATCTGTTCCCAATAAATTAAAAATTTTAATCACAATCTAGTTGCAAAAGCATACAAATGATGAGTTGTTGGATGAACTATCCCATATCCGAGTCCATCTTTGGATTGGTCCATCAACACCATATTCTGAAACAAATTATTCAAGCTATTTATCCATTGATGTTGTGTTATAATACAAAATCATATACATCAGATGAGAGTAATGCTTAAAAGTAGGTGTTGGAGTATCTGATTGTATCTCTACTAGTGCAGCATGGATAGCATCAACTGTATATCCAACAGAGTCATAATCAGTGTTGACCTCCAAATGTTGGATGTTCATGGCCATCATAAGTAAATCTTGAGACATTGTGGAGTCTCCATCAAAACCTAGAACCCTGCTCAAACCATAGACCGTGCATTTTACATAATGATGAAACGGGGATAAGTCAAAAGGTGGATTGAAATTGTCTGGGATTTTTACCAGTGCCTATGTACTCAGGGTATGAACTTAGGCATTTCATATTGCTTAATTAAATTCTCTCTTTTGACATAGTCCACCTTAATATTCTTTAAATCAATGTCTATGCACAATGCACCAGTGATTCTGAATACTTCTACCACTAACCTCCTATCTATGGAAACTAGGGTCTCTTTATTCCTCTTCCTGATTACCCTAGCTAATGGGCAGTAGTTTTTAGCTAGTTCCTTAATAAGACCTATGTCAACATAAGCATTAGGCATGACCAATTTTTCCATATTCAAATCCCATGGATTACAAATTGGGATTACAAATTGGGACTGCTTTGATCCTATTATTCTAGAAATAATGAAACAAAGTACTACCAGAATAATTTGGGGTTACCAGATTTCTGCGTTGACACCAGTTGTTGTTCCATTCATCCCAGTTTGCACTATTTGTATTCAGAGTCCCGGGCAGCAACTCAGAAAATTCTTCCACATAATTATTTAATGTAACCTCTTTCTTCTTCTCAGACCCTTGCGAGGTAGCGGGAACAATATCTTGACTCATCCTTCTTCTTTGAATTCACTATCTCAGACAAAATACTTTAGACCAACTAGATTTTCATTCTTCACAGAAAATCTCAGGATGCAGAAATGAGAGCTATACATAATCAAACTCAATCATTCAAACTTATAGTCATTGAATCCTGTGTCTTTTCCACTTGAATGCCAAATTCTTGTACTTGCAGTGTCATGTAATCATCTCTCTGTCACTAATGCTGCCATTAATTTGCACTATTTGATTCTAGCTGGAAAAGAGTGTAAACTTTTCTCTTTTTGCACTCGTAAGCCTGAAACTAGCCACTTGTCAATCTGTTGCCAACCCACTGTACTTTACTCATACTCAGAATAGTCCTTGCAAGTGAGCGATGTGACCTTTTACTTTAACCAGTCGCACACTCACCGTCTGTTTCTACCTTGGTTTACATCTTCTATGGGTGAGCGATGACCTAATTTGCACTTCATCATTTGGCAGTCGCATACTTTCTACATTTCTATCCTTTGCTTTTATGTCCATGCGATTGTGTGATCTTACCTTTTCTTCTCCCATTGTGGACTCGCTGCTCAACATTTAGCTTTGTCTGAATCCTTGTGAGTGAGCGAGTACACATTCATCTCTTAATCATTTCACAATCGCACACCCGCTACCTTCTAAATCATTTCCTTTGGATCTGAGCGAGTGAGTGATTTTCATTTTTATCATGTACTTTATCTCGTCGCTCACTTGCACTGTAAAACACTTCAACTTATAATATTAGTGAGTGAGTGATGACCCTTGTTCTCCATTCAGTCTCAAAATCACTGTTGAAAAATCTCTATGACTTAATCCTTTGCGGCTGAGAGAGCATTTTTATCAAAATCTAAAAACTCTCTTATCGCACACTCGCTGACCCCTTTTTCTTTTCTTTAATCTTTGAGTGGTTGAGTGACAACTTCATTTTTTCTCCATCGCACACTCACGGGCTTGAAAACTTAACTATCTCATTGACTGCGAGTGTGTGATTGCCAACATTCTTTCTTCAATCGCATACTTGCTAACCACTTTCCTTTTGTCTTTAGTCATGGGCGAGTGAGAAATAACCCTTTCTTTTCTTCATCGCATACTTGCGAGCTCATTTCTTTAAACTTTAAATCATCAGTGGGTGAGCGAGAACATAAATGGTCTCATAGTCGCATACTCTCTCACCTTTTAGAACATTGAAAAACACCTTTGTGACTGAGCGACGAGCTTTCAACTGATAATTTTGGCATAACAGATCACTTACTCAAACTAAAAAACACATATGAGTTAAAACTTGAAAGAGTGAGCAACCTCTACAACCTGACTTCCTCACACACTCACTGACTTAAAAATCATACATGAAAACCTATCACGGGTCTGCGACTAAACCCCTTTTAATAACACTCGCTTGGTTGCAGAGTATAAAGTTAACAAAATAACATTAAAGCGACTATGCGACACACAAGATTTTAAGTCATCACGGACTCGCTAGACCTTCTTTTAAATGAGTTAATCGCTCACGAGTGAAAAAAGAACCATTTCCAACTCGCTCAGCCACAAGCCTACGACCCGTCTTCAAAAAACATCACGATTGTGTAATTTACATTCTTTAGCAACCAAACCGCTCACTTGCACCACTAACATGATTTGTCACAATTTTACCATGATTGCGCGATTTACACTAAAATGACTCACCACTCACTTGCACAACTTGAAAACATGTTAACAGATAAATGCAACTGAGTGACAAACACTTGAAAACAAGGCATCAACAATGAATTTTGACCTTTTAAGCACAGTAAGACATGGAATTTAAACCAGAAAGTGTGGGAAAATAGTCAATGCTAGGAAATTGAAAAATTTCTTGGTATAGTGCTAACAATGGCTCCGACTGGGGAAAGTTAATTGCAAAATTGACATTAGAAGCCAAATCTCTGGGAAGCAGACCACAAACTGAAACAAAACTATACACGCACACACAAAAACCACACTTAAAATAGGGAAATCTAATTTACTGTGCATGGAAAAAGTAGATTTATGAGAAATAATGTTTCAGGGGTTGTCCATGCACTGGAAATTCATGTACCTCACCATTAGGGTCTTCCAAGAAATAAGAATCTTGACCATGAAATTCCTAGATTACAAATGTACCCATCCATAATGACTCAAATTTACCATGTTTTCCTTTTACTTCTTTTCTAGCATTCCATTGCAGCACCATATCATTTATCTGAAATTTTCTTTTAGTTTCTCTTTTATCAAACAAGTACTTGGATTGCTATTGGAGCTTCAGGTTTCTTTTGTGAGCTTTTGTTCTTATCTCTTCTAGTTCCATAAACTGATCCATTCTTTCCATCATGGGTTCTTGATTTTCCAAATCTTCTTCCTACAAAAAATTGTACACTGGTAACAGGTTGTTCAAAGGAAACCTTGCCTAATTTCCATAAACCATTTCAAAAAGGGAAACCCCTATTGCTCTTTTTACTGTCACCCTGTCAGCCCAAAGGGCCAACTTCAATTTTGAATGCCAAAACTTCTTATTTTTATCCAAAATCCTCTTAATTATTTTCATGAGACTCTTATTACTGGATTCATCCTGTCCATTTGCTTGGGGATGATATGGTGAGGAGTAAGATAAAATAATGCCATAATCTTCATAGAAATCCCTAAATTCCCTAGACCTAAAGCACATGGCATTATCCATAATTAGCTTAGTGGGGACACCAAATCTTGTCAGAATGTTGTCCATTAAAAAGTCCATTACTATCTTGTTGGTTGCCCTCTTTGTTGGAATTGCTTCTATCCATTTTGTGAAGTATTCTGTAGCCACAAGAATCCAACTGTGACCCCCACTAGATTTTTTTGTAAATTCACCAATAAAGTCCAAACCCCATTGGGTAAAAGGTGCTTCAATGGTCATAGGATTTAAAAGTAAGGCTCCTAAAAATTTCATTTTAGCAGAAAACTTTTGGCATGGTTTACACTTCTGTACAAAAATTTGAGTGTCTCTCAAAAGACAAGGCCAATAGAATCTAGCTCTGATTATTTTGTGAGCTGTGGTTTTGACAGAATAATGCCCACCACCCACACCACTATGCATTTCATTCAAGACCCTTTCAGACTGTGATTTATCCAAACATAATAATAAAATTCCCTCTCTATTATTCCAAAATAAATCACCTTGTATCAGGACATACCTTTGGGCCTGCAATCTTAGGGTCCTCTTCTTATTATCTGACATATGTTCTGGACATTTAGCATTTTTTAGGAAAAACACAATATCAGTATACAAGAACTGCAATTCTATGCTAGTAAAGTTCATGTTTATTGTTTGTACATCATTCATTTGAGCTAACTCCATGTTTGTATCAGTCATTAATTTGGCCAAACCCAAACCCCTTACCAATTTGGTAACCTAAATTTCCAGATTGAACACTTGGATCCTGCTAATCCATCTGCACCTCTTCCTAGTAACTTCAGATTGAGATAATATGTCTTTCACTGTGGCATGTGGCACATAAGCAATTATTTTTGCACAAACAAGATAAGGTCTAAAAGTCTTGACTACCTTGACCAATGCATATGCTTGTTTCTCCATTATCTCATAGTTAAGTTCCGCTGCTTGCAGAGACTTACTAAAGAATGCTATAGGGTGTTCAAAGCCTTCATCATCTTTCTGTAAAAGTATTGCAGCAATTGTATGAAATGAAGCAAAATAAAACATGGAAAAAGATTTCTCATAATCTGGAGATCTTAATACAAGAGCTTGTTGAATTGCCACTTTTATCTCATTAAATGCTGACAGGGAATTTTTATCCCATTCAAACTTTGCATTTTTCTTCAACAATTTAATAATGGGTTTTACTATTTCAGCAAAGTTTGCAATAAATCCCCTCACAAAATTTACTTTTCCAAGGAAAGACTGAACTCCTTTAATATTCTTTGGTGGCAACACCTTGTTAATGGCTTCCACTCTTTCAGGATCAATCCTGACACCTTCTTTGGACACTATATGTTCCAATAATTTACCTTCAGTCATAACAAAGTGACACTTCTTTGGATTTAAATAAATCCCATACTCCAAGGCTTTGGTAAAGATCTTTTCTAAATGTTTACAATGATCATCAGCCTTTTGGGAATATGCAGTTAAATCATCTTGATATACTACCATAATGATATTTATAAATTCCTTGAAAGCCACATCCATGGCTCTCTGGAAAGTAGCCCCTGCATTCATCAGGCCAAATGACATTCTTACATAAACATATGTACCCCATGGGGTAGTGAAAGCTGTCTTGAATTGTTTAGATTCTTGAACCAGCACCTGGTTATAACCAGAAAAACCATCCATCACAGATAAAAGATCACAACCAATTACCCTTTGTAACATGGCCTCCATGTTTGGAAAGGAATAATTATCTTTCAATGAGGCCACATTAAGATTCCTAAAATCAACACACAGCCTAATATCTCCATTTTTCTTTTTGACAGGGACCAAATTAGACACCCAAGAAGAATGCCTGATCGGTTTTATGATTCTAGCCTCTCTGAGTTTTGTCAATTATTGCTATATTTTGGGGGCAAACAAAAGGTTGATTGGACTTTATTTATGTCTGAAAGGCTTAATATAATAATTTAATGGAATTTCATGTTGAAATAAATCTTCCCTTTAAGCCTTAAGGTCTTCATAAGACCAAGCAAAACATGCTTGAATCTTTTCAGCAGGCTAATCAAATTAGTCCTCACATGAGGAGCTAATTTATTTCCAATGTACATAAGCTTAGGACTAAATTCTGATCTCAAATTTATCTCCTCAAATTCATCCAACTTGGCAGAATATTTGTGGCACATATGACTGCCATTATCAGCAAACAACCCTTCTAATTGAGTCAGTCCCTTAGGGATTTCATTTGTCTGCAACTGCAAACTTTCATTACCAAAAATAGTTTCCTTCCCATCAATATTCTCTATCAAATTATTACAATCAATGACTTGACCATCATAATTATCCACACATTGAATGAATTTGAGGATATCCTCATCACTCTCAAAAACTTGCCAATTATATACATTATCAAGGATTGCAGGCCTAGTTTTAGTTTCCACAATAGATATCCATGCTAGTGTTAGATCATCATTTTTCAAAGCTACATTAGCCAGAAAATTTGCCATGATATTCTTGGATCTCTCTATCTATTCAATGGAAAATGCATCAAAAAACTCAATGCTATCCCATACAACATGCTTATATTGTTTCAACCTATCATTCTTGGAAGCATATATTGCTCTAATTTGGGAAATAGCTAGCTCTAAATCACCAAAAACTCTCAATAATTTAATGCCATGCTTCATTGCTATCTCCAATCCCAACAATAATGCCTCATTCTTAGCTGTATTATTTGTACATTGAAATGACAACATGAATGAGTATTTGAAAGTAATACCTGAAGGAGAGACAAACAAAACACTAGCCCATGATCCCTCGCTGTAGCATGCTCCATCAAAATACATCTGCCATAGCCCTTGCTGCTGCAATTCCAATTCTTCTATGATGGGATCTATATTTTTTAATTGTGGCTAAATCTTTTCCACTTTGAAATTATTCATATCTACATCCACAAAGCAATTCAACATACTTGGTTGAACCTTCTCAACATAAACAGGAGATCTGGGCTCCCTTAACAATTTTTCTTATTTTCCATTAACAAAGATGGTAGAAAAAGATAAATCCAATTGTACATGTCCTCCAATGGCTGCAGCACATTCTCTTGATAAGACCATGCCATAATGGGGTGGTGAATCTACAACCACGACATCTATTTTAAAAGTGACCTCAGGGTAAGCAGCAAGTTTTATCTCTAACCCTTGCAAATTTCCTACTATAGGTACTTCCTTGTTGTCCATGTCATAACATTTACCACAAGTAGTATCCACATCTAAACCCAATTGTTTCATAAAAATGTAAGTCATTACATTAGCAACAGCTTCTGAATCCATCATACAATTTTTTAGCAACATATTGTTTGTGAGCAATGTAACATAAAAATGATCAATTTGATCTGACTCTTGAATGACTATATTTCCCAAACAGATTGGGATCCTATCATTTTCTTCATGCTCACCTTTCAGTTCATCATTCAAAAAATTATTGTCATGCACACCAGGTAAGTCAGAAAGCAATGAAAAGGCTTCCTCTCAGTGTTCCTTAATTTTAAACATCTCAAGCAAAGGAACAGAGACTTTCATCTGAGATAAAGCTTTCTTCATATTAAAAGTTGGGAAACTCATGTCACTGTCAGAAGATGTTTTACCTTTAATTTATTTTAACTATCTTGTTTTTTGGTCATGAGTAGGAGTAACCTTATTCTCTTTAACCAAGGTATCTTTCACTTCATCTTGTGTAATTTCCTCATTTATAACTTTTGTAATGACAGGTGAATCGGGTTGTTTCCCACTTTGATCAACTTTTCTATTCCTGAGCTGGTATTAACTTCTTGCTTATGTCACAATAGCAATAGTTAAAATTCTTATCTCTTCCTCATTAGGCATCCCAAGTTGAAAATGCTCTAACTTAGTACTTGTATTGTTTATTGTGACTGGAATATCTTCTTTTAATTCTTCTTCTGAACTACCATTATCATCCTCAATAGTAAGTGCACACATATTTACAACAGGTTTCTTCTCACCTTGACTTTCTTGTGTCCCAATGTTTTCACGTTGATCCACCAAGCCCTGAGCTACTGCACATTGATATGGGGAATGAGGCATATTACATGCTATGCACCAAGGAGTATTTTCCACATTATGGGCACTATTGTTTTTAATAGATTAGGAATCTCTTTTTTCTTGGGATCATTATGCTCTTCTGACACAAGTTTCCCATCCTTCCACTAAGTTTTATAAGGGAAATCCTAAAGTCTATAAGGTTTATCTTATCTTTGGTACTGTAGCCTATTATTTTGAAATCCCTTTTCATTCTTGTCTACCTTGGCAGCAAAATCTTTCACCACAGTAACCAATGCATCCATCTTATCTTCTTCCTTGGAGCTTTTATTATGCTATGTTTTTTACTCTTTCCAGAGCCTATTGTCATCCCGTTTACTGAGCTTTCCAGAAGCCCTTCTATTTCTTTCTATATTTATAGCCAACTTATATGCTTCTCTCATGGTTTGAGGGTCTTTATCCCTAAGCAGATAAGCTATTTTTCCATCCAAAGAAATACAATAGGTAGTGACACACACATTTTCATCTAGTCTTAATACTTGAAACAACTTATACATAGCCTTTTGAAATCTTACATTAAATTCAGCAATGCCTTCATTAGTGAATTTTTTCAAGCTGTTGAATTCATTCAACATAAAACCAGAATTTATCTTGTCACCATATTGCTCTTTGAAACTTCTAACAAATTCATCCCAAGAATAGATACTATGATCAGGAAAACCCCGATACCAATCTCTTGCATCCTCAGTTAAGGATTGTACAAATAATTTCATTACAACATCCTCATCTCCAATCTCATAGTCATTCATTGTATCCAAGTATACTTTTAGATGTTCTTCACCGGTTATGGCATTATTCCCACTAAACCTGGGAATCTTATCTCTGACCTCATTAGGAATAAGGTTTGGTTGGCCAGGGATACCATCAAAGAACAACTGTCTATATCTCTCTAGATTAATAGGTCTTCTTTGAAAATTAGAGCCCATATTCTGACCAACATTCTGAGTAATATTGTTAATGTTCTAACCAATGCCCACATTGTGGAGGCCAATATTTCTATTAGGTCCACTTGCTCTTGATTGTGATGCAGCCCCTTGAGCTGCACTATATTTCTGGGTATTTGTATTGGCATTATTGGTCTGAATATTAGAGTTAAATATAGGGATGGCTTGACTAGTAACATTATTGGTTGTATTGGGATTAGTCATGGAACTCAAGAAGGCAATCATTTTATTCATCTCTACAGCAGCAGCTTCTAATTCAGTTCTTTCCAATTGTTTTTCAATATCATCCTTAGCCTTTCTCTCCCTTTCTAATTCCAAATCAAGCGATAATATATTCTGAGATATACCCTCTTCAATTTTAGGTTGAGAGAAGTTAATGCCAGTTATCTTTTGTTTTCCTTTATCAACCTCTGTTTTCCTAGTATTAGTTGTTGATACATTTTGTGTAACTATCTAAGGCTTAGGAGATTTTTGACTTTCATAGTTAATAACTCGCCTCACTACAGGGCCTACATCTCTAGGTTCACCCTTCTTAAGTAAATGTTCTCTTTCCTGGAATTCTTTTCTCAGGGTATCTACATCTCCAAAAAGCTCTTTATTCAAACCATGAAATCCTTTGTTTGCACCATGAGCAGCCAATTTTAACTGAGCAACCCGCTTCTTTAAGTTTTCCCTATCAGTAATAGCATTTATAAATTTTTCTTCTCTAGCCTCATCATTCTTTTTCTTGATGAGTAACAATTCATCTAATTCCCTCTTCAAAAGGTCATTATCTCTGAGGACTCCCTCAATATCAGAACTAGAAGAGTCATATATATTCATCTAATTTTCTCCTTTTTTCTCTTCAACCCTTTCATAGGGGATACCCTTGAAATAGGAGGATGTTTCCCGCTTTTCTTGATATACATTTTTTGGTCTAGGGTTAAATATGTCCTCAAAATAACCAGTTGTGTCAGACTCAGGGTTTAAAGGTTTATTAATTTATTTCTCAGGAATAGTATCTAATGATTGGCTAGGGCCTACTAACCTAGGCTTCCAAGAAGTATTATTAGAGGACTCCCCTTTTCTAGAGTGATTTCTTCTAGAATTTTTAGAAATATCACTCTCTGATGTTGCCTGAGAGTGATTCTTTGTGTTTGTTTTTGTGTTCCTGATTATATCCAAAATGAAATCTCACACACTTAATCTACCAGTATTCCCCTTGGAAACACTATATCCAATAAATCGGAGTCACCACCCAAAAACTTTGGGAATAAAATAAAGAAAAATCACTTTGACAATGATATTTGAGGATATAACTCAATAAAATGCAATACACAACTTGTGATTTCAAAAAATGGACTTCAAGGAATCTATATTATGGAATTTTGTTGTCAGACTAACCTTTCATGAATTCCTTGATAAAAGTCCCAAGTAGAGTCGCCATTTTTTGTTAGTTCCTTTTCTTGCTGATATGAAAAATACTCTCAGAGAGCTTTCTCTATTTCTCCCAGACACTGACCAGGAAAGATGTAGAATAATAGAAACAAGGTTTTAAAACCTCCTACACTTTGAGCTCCATTAACTCAGGCGGGATTACCCTTCTAACATAGAATAAGGAAATCACTAAATTATTCCAATTGAATGTGGATGGAATTGCAGGGGTTGATCACTGTAAATTTTATTGAATACAGACCAGACCATAAGTAAAGATTTATTTTAATAGTGATAGTCACTTGATTTAATGGAAATAGACCAGTGCTTAGTCCTAGGGCATCAAGTCACTTATGAACAGTTTTAACCAGCTTGATCATGAATATGAATTTAAAATGATTACGACATCGGACATACATAGATATACCTTATATATCTATCTCAACACACATAACAAGTTAATTCATCAAATTCATTGTATACCCTGAATCTTATTGAAATATTCCTCAGGAAATTTTAGTTTTTCCTTGAAAGAACCCTAAAACTATTTCATAATCTGCCTGACAGACATATAAATTGAACATTTCTCAAACATTCCATCCAAATAAAATTCAGAACACCAAAATGAAGACACAATACTCATTACATGCTTCAAAACCTATCAACTGGACTTCATTTTTATTCAAAATCAGAATTGCTTGCTACGTTCAACAGTAATTCTCAAAAAACCCATTGGATTGGTCTTAAACCAAATTTTATACAATTATATATTGCATTCTCAAAAATAAAATGGTTATCTTTTTTCCCAATAGTCTTGGAATCCTTTTATAATTAATGATGCAAAAAGCTACCGACTTACTAGGAAAGATTTACAAAATCTTTTGCAACAACCTTGCAATAGACAAGAAACAAAAACTTGTAACAGAACATGCATGGCAACTATTGGGAAAGTCTGAATAAGGTTTGTTGTAGCTGTTGACAATATCCTCCTTATCCTTTCAACTTTGCCTCCCACCATGTTTACCTCTTTGGCGGTGGGCCAATCAAAGGTTTTGTCTTTCTCTAACTTCACAACAGCTTCTACCCACCTGGCATCGATGGCGGTTCTAGCCTCAGAAATGAACTTGGCCATATCTCTCTCAATCTTGAAAAGGCTATCAATCAATTCATTGCAATAGCCAGCATTTGTATCCTTTTCCAAGCATTGCTTTATATCTTCATTTTTAACTATACCATCAAAACCAGCTACCCAATCTGATTGTGTTTTTAAAACACCTGCTTCATCATAAATTTTTGGGATCAAAGATGGGCACTGATCACCAAATAGCTGCAACTTGTTGTCTATCAAATCAGATTTTCCATTGAAAAAGGCAAAGGTGTCATTCAGCTCACTAACCATCTCTATGGTATCTATTACTTTATATAGGAAATCATCACTATATAGCATAGAAGTTTTTAACTTATCCATGAACCTTTCCCTCCCTGACCACACTTTGAAAGTGGGTTCTAAGAAAACCACAACTTTTGTAGCTGTCTTTGAAGCTTCTTGTAATGATCCATATAGTGTATACACTATGTCAGTTTCATGTTTTAGGACATCAATCCTGTGATGCAATATGAGCAATATAACAGACATAGCATGTATGCTCTATTCCTATGATAACTCTTTGGATTGACTTTCTGCCAATGATGAATCTTCCTTTACTCTAATAGCAACATCTGTCACAACTTTTTCTACTTCCTCAAGGGTTGGAGTCTTTTCTCTCTTACTTTCTATTAATTATTCTTTCAATTTGGAATCTCCTCTTCTAATGTGTGTTTCTAGACCACCACTTCTTCACGTTTCTTTGCCAGGGCCATCATTTGGCCAAAATTTGTTTCATACCTCTTGGACAGGTCATCGACCTTCACAAATTCCATATCATATTTTCTAACCTTTTTCTTCACTGATAGTCATGACCAAGGGTTTTTATGTGGCAGGAGCTAATCACCATATTGCCAGTGTTTTGGATTTAGGATCAAATCCTGATCCTTTCAATACTTCATCCATTTCAAACTCTATTTTTAACAGAGGATCTTCTTGTCTCCTGATCTAATCAATAATGAATGTGGATTGTAGATCCCAACTAGGCATCAACATTAAACCACTATTCTATACTAGAAACATATCTTTTTCCACAATAATTTGTGTACTCTTAGGATCATAATCTTGGAGTGTTTGTACAATCTCTTCATTCTTATCTGCATTTTCTTCTTCTGCAGTCAACCCTTGCCTCAAGTTCCTTTATTTTAATTTAATCAAGAAAGTCTTGAATTCTTCATACTTTATGAATTCATCATCCTTCATAAATTCATTATCCATCATGACCCTCTCGTCATCCTTTTCAAATAGTACCATTTGATTATTTCCTTGGCCCTCAGCTTGAGACTCTTTCTGCAATTGTCTTTTCAATTTTCTGAAATATTTACCATGCTTAGTGATCATGGCCTTGGCCATGATTTTCCTATCCTGCACCATCTTGTGTTCTTTCTTTTGTTTCTTCCTTGGTGGTTGTCTAGCCAAAGTAGCCTCTTCACCGACCTCTTCCCCTTCCTGTTGTTCTTCTTTTTGCTATTCATGGTGTTCTTGGTCATGTAATGCAATTGGAATTGGGGACCCTTTAGATTGTGCATCTTCAGCACAAAATTGTGGTACCTATGCCATTAGGTTTTCATAGGTCTTGAGCATTTCCTCTTTCCTCTAGAAATATGGGAGATCAAGGAAAAAACTAGAGAATGAATTATCTGATTCATTCCACTTAGATTCTGCTCTAAGTAGGTCATTCCTCTTCCTTCTCCTATCCTAGACTTCTTGCTTATTTAACTTGTTCCTCACAACATCCTTTTCATCCAGTGGTTCATGATCCCTAATCTTTTGCCAAGGAGTCATTCTTTTCAGGGCTGTTTGAACAAAATTTTCTGGATCACAGAATCTGGCAATTGTTGTAGACATTCTGTATTTCTTCAAGAAGTCACTTATAAGATCAAAAATCCTTTTCCCAATCGAAAAGTCAAAACCTACCCACAATCTCGGGATAAATGTTCCCTTCTTATGTCCCTCTAGAAATTCCTTATCTACATAAGTTATTTGCTAAACAAATTCTAAGAATGCAACCCTAAGAGGAACAAACTTGGGAAGGATGTGAGGGGGTTGGTTACAACCATATACTATGATGATAGTAATGTAGTCAAAAAACAATAAATCAGCCCAATTGTGAGAGATAGGCCAGTTTGGGACATACTCCCAAGGTCTCAAAACCTTTCTAATCTCAAAAGGAAGCCTGTGCCTATCTATTCCCAACAAATTAAAAAATGGATCCATAATCCATTTGCAAAAGCATACAAATGATGATTTGTTGGATGAACTATCCCATACCTGAGTCCATCTTTAGATTGGTGCATCAACACCATATTCTAAAACAAATAATTCAATCTCTTTATCCACTGATGCTCTGTTATAATATAAAATCATATACATCAAATGAGAGTAATGCTTAAAATTAGGTGTTGGAGTATCTGACTGTATCTCTATTAGTGCAGCATGGATAGCATCAATTATATATCCAACATAGTCATAATCAGTGTTGACCTCCGGGTGTTGGATGTTCATGGCCATCATAAGTAAATCTTGAGACACTTTGGAGTCTCCATCAAAACCTAGAACCCTGCTCAAACCATAGACCGTGCATTTTACATAATGATGAAATAGGGATAAGTCAAAAGGTAGCTTGAAATTGTCTGGGATTTTTACTAGGTGCCTATCTACTTAAGGCATGAACTTAGGCATTTCATATTGCTTAATTAAATGCTCTCTTTGGACATAGTCTACCTTAATCTTCTTTAAATCAATGTCTGTGCACAATGCACCAGTGATTCCGAATACTTCTGCCACTGACCTCCTATCTATGGAAACTAGGGTCTCTTCATTCCTCTTCCTGATTACCCTAGCTACTTGTTGGAGATTTGATTCTGAACAGTTGATTGATTGTATGTTTGTCATTGATGACAACATATAATACATAGCAGTACTTCTATATGTAATTATCCATATGATGACATGAAGACTAGCGTGGATAGATACATGTTTTTTACATGTTTACTATGCTATGTTCATACACACAGACCCAGATATGATGTTTCAGTAAAGATATGTAATTCTATTATTGACGGTTATAGTTTTGGAGGAATAATGGTTTAAGGCCGACATATGTTATGTGTTAATTGAGGCATGTGTATCTTCAGGATATGTGTGTGTATATTCATGATTAGTTATGAGATGTTGATATTAATCTAAATGTGTTGAACATGTTTCAAGAAGATTGCAATGTTATGGTCAATTTGGTGAAGCCGACTTAGTGAAGCGATGCGTCTACTTATTTTGTACTTGCACGGTTGTAATTATTCTTGTGCACTTAGTAAATCCAACAAGGATGTTAAGAAGAGTTGTATAATAGGTCCCATGATCTTGTACATGGTGTATGTACTTATAGAAGGTCATTTGTGATAAGAAGAGTTGTGAAAGCCAGAGATAACAAAAGCAGAGCAGAGTGTTGAAGTAGCAGAGCTATATTTATCATATGTTGATAATATAGATATTGAAGTTGAAGCTTTCAGAATATAGATAAGATTGTTGTAGTGCTTTACAAGAGGTTAAATCATCGACATACAAAAGGAACTGATCAGACAAGTAGTGTCACAAACACAGTTCATCTTGTTATTACAGTGTGTATCAAATATCTAGAAGGTTGTAGCCTTCACCACTTGGATAGTGAGTCCTTGGACAGTGAGTCCACCACCCCTAATAGGGTTATTATAAAATACTCCTAACAAGGTCAGACCCTTAACCAGGTCACTATACTAGTGCATTGTAATGATCAACTCCTAACAGGGTTGAAAGATCTTTTAACAGGGATTACTAAAAACAATATAGTTCTTTGTGGGTGCTAATTCCCACTGGGGTTTTACCATTTGGTTTCCTAGTAACCAAATTGATGTGTTGTGTAATGTGTTATCTGAATCTGCATTTAATTTATATCAATTTGGTTTAATAAGTACAAAATATTTAAAGTTTTTGATAATTGATTCACCCCCCCCCCCTCTTAGTTAT
>MU228404.1:225826-248383 GCA_018584345.1 Thuja plicata
CAAGGAAGTGACATTGGACTATGTAAGCACAAAAGATCAGTTAGCAGACATTTTCATGAAACCTTTAGCAAAGGATACTTTTGAGTATCTAAGGGAGAAGTTGGGAGTCATTCCCTCTCCTAAGTCTAATTAAAGAAAGCAGCAAGTACATCAGTCTTGTGTGATTGATGAATGGTTGACTACTCTACTTCTGGAGTAGTACCTATGCATAATGGTTTATGGTGCCCTTTTCCATTGATGTCAATGGGGGAGTATGTACTAAAAACAAGGAAAACAAGGAACACATACAAGGAGCTTATACTATGGGGGAGTATACATATAAAACACAGTCCATGTAACTGCAATAGTGTAGATGAATCTTTGATGAGGATATTGAGAAGATTGTAAAAGAAAGAAGACACCATGAACAAAAGTTTTTTTTATCATATGTTGCCATCAATGCCAAAAGGGGATATTGTTGGAGATTTGATTCTGAACAGTTGATTGATTGTATGTTTGTCATTGATGACAACATATAATACACAGCATTACTTCTATACGTACTTATCCATATGATGACACTAAGACTAGCATGGATAGATACATGTTGTTGACATGTTTGCTATGCTATGTTCATACACGCAGACCCAGATATGATGTTTCAGTAAAGATATGTAATTTTTTTATTGACGGTTACAGTTCTGGAGGAATAACGATTTAAGGCCGATGTATGTAACATGTTTATTGAGTTGCGCATATCTTTAGGATATGTGTGTGTATATTCATGATGATTTATGAGTTTTTGATATTAATCTAAACCCGCCGAACGTGTTTCAAGAAGATTGCAATGTTATGGTCAATCTCGTGAAGCCGACTTAGTAAAGAGACGCGTCTATTCAGTTTGTACTTGCACAGTTGTAATTATGCTTTTGCACTTAGTAAAGCTGACAAGGATGTTAAGAAGAGCTTTCTAACAGGTCCCATGATCTCATACTTGGTGTATGTACTTATAAAAGGTCATTTGTGATAAGAAGAGAGATAACAAAAGCAGAGCAGAGTGTTAAAGCAGTAGAGCTATATTTATCATATGTTGATAATATAGATATTGAAGTTGAAGATTTTAGAATATAGATAAGATTGTTGTAGTGCTTTACAAGAGGTGAAAGAATTAGCACACAAAAGGAACTAATCAGACAAGAAGTGTCAAAAACATAGTTCATCTTGTTGATACAGTGTGTATTAAATATCCAGAAGGTTGTAGCCTTCACCACTTGGATAGTGAGTCCTTGGATAGTGACTCCACCACCCCTAATAGGGTTATTATAAAAGACTCCTTACAGGGTCAGACCCTTAACCAGATCACTATACTACTGCATTGTAATGATCAACTCCTAATAGGGTTGAAAGATCTTTTAACAAGGATTGCTAAAAACTGTATAGTTGTTTGTGGGTGCTAATTCCCACCGGGGTTTTTACCATTTGGTTTCCCCGTAACCAAATTGATGTGTTGTGTAATGTGTTATCTAAATGTGCATTTAATTTATATCAATCTGGATTAATAAGTACAAAAGATTTAAAGTTGTTGATAACTTATTCACCCACCCCTCTCAGTTATCCCTGAAGTATTCTAACACTACTGGGCAGTAGTTTTTAGATAGTTCCTTAATAAGACCTATGTCAACATAAACATTAGGAACAATCAATGTTTCCATATTAAAATCCCATGGATTACAAATTGGGATTGCTTTTATCCTATTATTCCTGAAATAGTGAAACAAAGTAAGACCAGAATAATTTGGGGTTACCGGATTTCTGCATTGACACCATTTGCAATTCCATTCATCCCAGTTTGTACTGTTTGTATTCAGAGTCCCAAGCAGCAACTCAGTAAATTCTTCCACATACTTCTTCAATGTAACCTCTTTCTTCTTCTTAGACCCTTGTGAGGTAGCGGGAACAATAGCTTGACTCATCCTTCTTCTTTGAGTTCACTATCTCAGAAAAAATACTTCAGACCAACAAGCTTTTCATTCTTCGCAGAAAATCTCAGGATGCAGAAATGAGAGCTATAAAAAATCAAACTCAATCATTCAAACTTGTAGCCATTAAATCCTATGTCTTTTCCACTTGAATGCCAAATTCTCATACTTGCAGTGTCATGCAATCATCTCTTTGTCACTAATGGTGCCATTAATTTGCACTATTTGTTCCTAGCTTGAAAAGAGTGTACACTTTTCTCTTTTTGCACTCATAAGCCTGAAACTAGCCACTTTTCAATCTATCGCCAACCCACTGTAATTTACTCTTACTCAGAATAGTCCTTGCGAGTAAGCGATGTGACCTTTTACTTTAACCATTCACACACTCGCCGTCTATTTCTACCTTGGTTTACATCTTCTGTGGGTGAGTGATGACCTAATTTGCACTTCATCATTTGGTAGTCGCATACTCGCTACCTTTCTATCCTTTTCTTTTATGTCCATGTGAGTGTGTGATATTACCTTTTCTTCTCCCTTCATGGACTCGTTGCTCAACATTTAGCTTTGTCTAATTCCGAGCGAGTGAGCGAGTACACATTCATTTCTTAATCATTTCACAGTCGCACACCCGTTACCTTCTAAATCATTTCCTTTGGATCTGAGCGAGTGAGCAATTTTCATTTTTATCATGTACTTTATCTGATCATTCACTCACATTGCAAAAAATTTCAACTTATAATATTAGTGAGTGAGCGATGACCCTTGTTCTCCATTCAGTCACAAATTGACTGTTGAAAAATCTCTATGACTTAATCATTTGCGGCTGAATGAGCATTTTTATCAAAATCTAAAAACTCTCTTATCGCACACTTGCTGACCCCTTTTTCTTTTCTTCAATCTGTGAGTGGCTGAGTGACAAGTTCATTTTTTCTACATTGCGCACTCGTGGGCTTGAAAAATTAACTATCTCATTGACTGTGAGTGTGCGGTTGCCAACATTCTTTCTTCAATCACATACTCGCTAACCACTTTCCTTTTGTCTTTAGTCATGGGCATGTGAGCGATAACCCTTTCTTTTCTTCATCGCATACTCGCAAGCTCATTTCTTTAAACTTTAAATCATTAGTGGGTGAGCGAGAACATAAATGGTCTCATAGTTGCGTACCCGCTCACCTTTTAGAACATTGAAAAACACCTCTGCGACTGAGCGATGAGGTTTCAACTGATAATTTTGGCATAAAAGATCGCTTACTCGCACTGCAAAACACATATGAGTTAAAACTTGAACGAGTGAGCGACCTCTACCACTTGACTTCCTCGCACAGTTGCTGACTTAAAAAACATACATGAAAACCTATCGCGGGTGTGCGACTAAACTCCTTTTAATAACACTCACTTGGTCGCAGAGTATAAAGTAACAACATAACATTAAAGATACTATGCGACACACAAGATTTTAAGTCATCATGGACTCGCTAGACCTTCTTTTAAATGAGTTAATCCCTCATGAGTGAGCGATAAACAGAACCATTTCCAACTCGCCCAGCCGCAAGCCTATGACTCGACTTAAAAAATACATCGTGATTGCACGATTTACATTCTTTAGCAACCAAACCGCTCACTCGCACCGCTAACATGATTTGTCACAATTTTACCCCAATTGTGCGATTTACACTAAAATGACTCACCGCTCACTCGCACAACTTGAAAACATGTTAACAGAACAACATGACTAAGCGACAAACACTTGAAAATAAAGCATCAACAATGACTTTTGACCTTGTAAGCACATGGAATTTAAACCAGAAAGTGCGGGAAAACAATCAATGCTAGGAAATTGAAAATTTTCTTGGTATAGTGCTAACAGTTTTAACCCAAGGTTTTTCTTTCATGAGGTTACTAAACCCTTTGGAGGAAGACTACATGGTCTTTTCAGCAGTGTTTAGGGCTTTGGAGCCACTTGCTTGATCATGATGAAATAGAAAAGGATAGATTGAGATTGATGAGGATTTGTTGGATTGTGTATCCTTTACCCCCTTTAATTCCTAGATTTCAGATTTCAACATTTCAATCTATTTTGATAGAGCTGCCATAAGAATCTCTTCTTGTGGGTTGTTAGGACCATAAGATTTAGCCCATTTTTTTTAGACATTGTAAGATTGTCTTGATGCACTTTCTTAGATGATTGAAGATAAGGTATGATGAATCAATTGATTGACTGATAGGTGCTAAAGTGATATCTAAAGTGTTGATTAAGTCCACGACCAAAGGACAGAGGAGATAATGTCCAACTGAGAGAGAGAAGAAATGACTATGATCTTGAGTCAAGGTTAACGAACCTGCTCTCACAACTTAGAATAAGGACAGTGAAGACATAGATGATTAAAGTAACAAGTCACTTGGACTAGCACAACAAAGTCAGATTTTAAAACAATGAGTCAGAGTATCAACAGATTGCATTCAAAGACAAACTAGTGATGATATTGATGAGAACACGGATTTATGAAAATTCAGACAGAACCTTCACAATAGAATATAGAATTTGGCAGCAAGTTGATAGATTTCCAGAGTTTGATAGTAGATGCAGAAACTCAGACAAGAGTTGATAGTTAACACCGAGAGTGTAGATTTTGAATCATTAATCATTTTGATATTTGTTGTTGATGTTGGTTCAGTGAACACTCACACCAGACACATCAAGAAGCCCTTAGCTATTCAAGAACATCAAGAAAACCCTATTCCTAGGTGGTGAGAAATGGGCAATACTTATTTGAATCCTCTTACAATAAAATACCCATTCAATTCAGATAGTTAGAAGCTTGGCAACACTAGCTCCCCTCCACGACACACGCTTCTTGGGCCTACCAAGTTTCAAATTTATCAAGATCCGAGGATCCTGATAAATTTACTGTCTCAACAAGAGGGGTACATGAGAAGATTCTTAGGCATGCGCATCTCACAATGCCCATATCAACAAGTAGAAAAGGATTTTGGCTACTATATAAAAAGGTTTTTTGTAAGGGTCTTTTTTTAAGCGTATCCTCTATGTCTGTGCAAGCGTGATTTAGGCTGCTAACCCCATAGAGCACCTTAGCACAAGCAGTTCACGATACTTGATTGAGACCTAGAGGCCCTGCTTTATGTTAGGTGAGAGCTGAGTATAATCTCAAATGCCACTTATCTTCCAAGGTTTTGGCCTCGAGGAATAATTTTAATATAGTGAGTCGAAGAAGCTTGGCGTTAGCTTGTTCTCACTTGGGTTGTTCTCCAAGGGTGAGTACTTTTTCCCACTTGGACAGGCCCTCTAAAGTTGCAGATCTCAAATGGTGAATGACAATAAATGTTTCTGGATTTCTAATCATCCCAAAAGGGTGAGAGAATAGTTTCCTAACATTATTGTCATCCCTAAGACACCAGACATAAGTTCATTTTAAAAAGTCTTGCATGTACGTCCCTATTTTAATAAAACAAAAACAATATGCAAGCACAATGTTTAGTGTTCTATCGATCAAGGAAACCTACAAGATGATTCATTAGTAGTCTATATTTTAGTCTTCTTTTTCAACATCCTACAAACCACAGTTAGGTTGAAACCAATAAGATAATCAGGAGAACAACCAAGCCCAAAACTCATCAGTGTTAGAAAATCCAAAAAATAAAAAAACCGATTGTATATTCAAAAACTAGATAAAAAATAACGCACTTTCAAAAAATAATATACCCCAAAATGTTACCGTATGAGCTCGTATGAAGCTTTGGAAGCTACAAAATGGGGGATTAGGCAAGTACAGTCATCAAAATATGTGATTTCTAATAAATCCAGCAAGCCAAAATAGAAAATAAATCCACCACCGTGATCGTTACAAAATTCTACCTCAAATAAAAAAAATGCTCGAGAAAAGGAGTTAATCTTCGCAAGATATGGAGGTTTGAATATGAGCTGTAAATTTAAAAATGCATATGGTGAATGCAAAAAGTTGAAAATCCTGCTGAGGTCAACAATCTTCTTGATGAAATTTGACGGCCCTATGGCCATCACAAAAAGCTAATAACCTTGCAAAAAAAATCTATATGGGCGTCAAATTTAATGGTTTTAAAAATCTCGCATGGCAAAAAAAAAATTAACCTTTTGGCTGATTTGGCGTTGATGTGGCCTCCTGCCACATGTTTGATAATAAGATTCTATGGAGAAAGGCATAGTACCGACTCGCTCATTGGTGGTAGGGGGACACTATGGTAAGAGACTTCCAGAGAGATAAGCGAGAATCTCGGATAGCAACTATAGAATGAGAACGAAGACCAGTAATGAATCAAATTCTTTCATTCTCTTCTGGGATAGCATAACAAGAAAGCCACCAAGAAGGTCTTCATTTGCAAAGAAGTACAACAAGGAGTGTTTGGCAGCAGAGGAGATTTGGAAGTACAACAAGGAGTGTTTGGTGGAGAGGGAAGCGCAATGGAGGAGATTCAGTGGTGGAGGTGGGAAGAATTAGTGGATGGTGGGAATGAATGCGGGAATAACAGAGGTGAAGCAGGAGCGGCGGAGGAGGGAACAACAAAGGTGAAGTGGGAGCAATTGGATAGTGGTGAGACTGTGTGGTAGAAGAGTTGCATGGAGGGTAGGAGGTGAGGGTTTAGGTAGGAGGGTAGAGGAGAGAAGTAGCACAATAGTGCAGGGGTGTTTGCAACGCATGGTGTTGAGCAGCACAGTGGGCGTGGAGGAGAAGCGGGAGGTATAAGGGATGGAAAAGCGTGGAATGGGAGTCAGGTTGGTTGTAGAGGGAGGGGATGACTATGGCATCGGGTAGTGTTACACAATGGGTGTGGGGTAGGTGGAGAGATTGGGTGGAGAGATGGGAGAGTAGAGGGAGGTAAGGTGTGAGGCCCTGGGGTAGAGTTTACATAGGGGTTGGGTGGCTGAGGAAGGAAGGAATGGTGGCGGTGGAGATTTGAGTGGAGGGAAGTGTGGGAGGAAGTGATCCATGTGGGTTGTGGAGTGTGGGATTTTAATCCCACATGCATCACGCTGGATTTAATAATGCCTTTTAAAACCAAACACAAACTAACAATATGTAAAGCTAATGGCTTGGTTGGTGGGTAAGGTTTGATGTTTGATGGTGTAAGCTCAGAGTACAAAATGCAATATTTATGTGCAAACAGAGTTGGTTTAAAAACCAAAAATAGAGTAGGATATAAAAAACCAGAGACCCTGAAAGTATTTTTTAGTAGAGAGCAGAGGCTACCTCAGTCTGCATGTCAGAAATCTACCTCATTTTGTGTGATGAGGTCTTACCACCTCTTAAAGCAAAAAATTTTTGTCACAGATTTGATTTTTGGGAAAAGGTAGGCATGTTTATAGTCGTTTCAAACCGAAACGACAAACTAAACATGGTGGTGGGCTCAGATTTATCTCAGAGGGGATGTGTAGGTAGGGTTTTGGCTCAAAGTAAGACTCGAGCCCCATGGTGGGCGCTGGAAATGTGCATATGAAAATGAGGTACCTCCAAGCTGCACGACAAACACACACTTCAATAGGTCATTAGATGGTTAGCGGGTTAGAAAACCAAAAATCTAAAAACAATAAGAAACTATGCTAACCTAAACTGATCTATTGCCTTCTAGTGGGCAGGAGTATGAGCTTGCTCTCAGGTCATCGCAAGCTCAGTGACTACACACTGTTCTAATCGAAGAATTTAATCTAGATTATTGATCTAAATTATTGATTAACTATATGCAAAATGTAAATGCGGATTATTGTTAATCCAAAGCTACTTAGAGATTCAGTTTTAGAGAACCAATTTGAATTTGTATGGATTCATTTTAAACACACCAAATTGAAAATGTGCTCTAAGATTAGATTTGTATGCTTGAAATAAATTAACAATTAAAGATAAATTATTAAAAGAAAGCTAAAATGCAAGATGCAGCATAATAACAATAATAAAATTTAGGATCCCTATGAAGGAAAAGAGTTTCTCTTTTATTGAAATCTCTCTCGAATCGATGGTTGAGATCGAAAGAAAAGAGTGGCTCAGATTTGATTGAAGAAGCACAATCCATGTGCAAGCGATGTGATTGGTCGAAAGAGTCAGTTGACTGAACTGACTTATCAGTCTTTCTAGAAACTTCCAAAATCAGTTCTCAGTTAACTGGAATGTTTCCAATATAATAAATAGTGGAGAATCAGTTAACTGAGTGGAACTAGATTGTTTCCAAAATGATAAATAAGTTAACTGGATTTGATGATGTTATATGCAATTTTAATACATTAAATGATTTTGAATGCATATTTGTTTTTATTATTTTATTTTATTCCTTTTTGATTTACTTGAAAATTTTGTAATTTTATTGAATTAATATATCATAATTTCGATTAAGTAATTAACATAAGGTTTATTTGAAAATGTATTATGATTTCAGGAATTAATTAATTAATCAAGTACGATGATTGATTAGGACCTAGGGTTTAGGTCATATCAGTTCAAATTTGATAGTTTTCGGTTTGATTTGGGGCTTAGAATAATCAATATTAGGGTTTCTTGATTAATCATTGAGATTGGGGGTCTAGGGTTTAGATGACCATTTTTAGGTGATTACACTACCAAGAGCAAGGCTTATAAATGTCTTAACAAAATCATTGAAAGTGCAAATATCAAAATAGATGAATTTGTAGAGAAAATTGATGACGAAGGTAGAAAAGAACTAGAAGACTACAACAGGTTTGTTTATAGTGAACAACCTAACACTCTGCTCAAGAAATAGTATATCGCTCCCGAGAAACAAAATAATGCACCCGAGCATCAGGTCGTAAACACCAAAAATTAGGAAATTGCTCGAAATGATGTACTGAGCGATGGAGATCAGAATGAAGGTCAAGATGATGATCAAAATGATGAAAAAAGAGGTTAAACATTACTTACCAAGTATGTCAGAAGACACCATCCACAAAACCAGATCATACGAGAAAAAAAGGCTAGAATGAGAATAAGAAGTAGGTCACTAAAAACTATATGTTTAATTTGTAATTTTAAGCCCAAATATATTAATACTACACTTTAAAATGAAGAATGGGTCAGTTTTATGAATGAAGAGATAGAATAGATTGAGAAGGACAGAAAATGGACATTATTACCTAGACCAGATGACAAAAATGTCATCGGTAGCAAATGGATATTGAGAAACAAGCTGAATGAGAATGGAGAAGTCACAAGGAACAAAGCAAGATTAGTATGCAAGGGGTATGCACAAGAAGAAGGTATTGATTATGGAGAAACATTTGCAGCTATTGCTAGACTAGAAGGAGTCAGAATTCTACTTGATTATGCTGCATACAAAGGATTCAAGGTATACCAAATGGATGTCAAATCTGCATTCCTCAATGGAATACTAGAAGAAGAGGTATATGTTGAACAACCAGAAGGGTTTGTAGAATACACAACGCCTTGTATGGATTGAAACAAGCACCAAGAGCATGGTATGAAAGACTTCACTCCTATCTCATAAATATTGGATTTGTAAGAACAAGTGAAAATAATAATCTATATTTCAAAGAAGATACTGATGATATAACATTTTGATTGGTAAAATATTTGTTGATGATATGATATTTGGAGGTAATGATATATTATAAAAATCATTTGCTAATGCAATGAGTTAAGAGTTTGAAGTGTCAATGTTTGGGGAGATCAAATTCTTTCTTGATCTACAAATTCTTCAACAGAATGCAAGCATCTATATCACACAATCTAAATACATCGAGGAAGTGCTAAAGATATTCAAGATGGAAGATTCCAAGGCAGTTGGAGCACCTATGGAAACTAGATACAAGATGTAAAACAAAGACAAGTCAACCAAGGTAAATCATACCCTATATAGATCTATGATTGGAAAACTCATGTATGTTGTTCATACTAGACCAGATATAGCACATGCAGTTTGAATAGTTGCAAGATTATCTGCTAATCCCAAAGAATCACACATGACTACTGTCAAAATAATTATGAGATATCTAAAGAATACATTAGACTATGGCTTATGGTATAAAAGAGAAGGAAAATTTGAGCTTCAAGTCTATATAGATGTTGATTGGGCTGGAAACTTAGATGATAGAAAGAGCACAACTGGAGGAGCATTCTTTATGGGTGATAGACTTGTCACATGGATAAGTGAGAAGCAAGGATGCATCCCATAATCTACTACGGAAGCATAATATGTAGCTACTGCTGCAAACTGCTCAAACATTGCATGGATCAAACAATTACTAGAAGGGATGAATATGAAAATTCTTGATCTCGTTATTATCTATTGTGACAATACTAGTGCAATAAACATCTCAAAGAATTGAGCCAGGCATGCTAAGAAAAATAATATTTCTATCAAGTATCATTACTTAAGAGAAAAAGTGCAAGAGAAAGTGGTGATACTCAAATATGTTCAATCCAAGGAACAACTAGCAGACATATTCACAAAGAAATTTCCTAAAGATACATTTGAGTACCTGAGAGAGAGACTAGGGGTCTGACCCTTGTCTATTGGTCTTTAAGATGACTAAGAGGCTGCATCAGCCTACACATAATCAGAAGATCATTCATGTTGATGCAAGAAAAGAGATGGACTGCAAAGATATACCAGTACACACAAAGGTACTTATCTGCACCGAACACCTGAGTTGTTGTATTGTTGATAAAGAGGAAATTCAAGGAATATATAAAAAATAAAAGAGAAAGTATTTGGAATTACTATCAAGGGAAGAGAGTATATCCATATTAAATATATATATTGATCATCCAAAGGGAGAGATGAATTAAGGGAGAGATTATATCCAAATGATAAATATCTATTGATGTCAAAGGAAAAGAGACCTGAATATAAATATCCATCAACGAGAGGAATAGTCAAAGGGAGAGAAAACATCAGAGAAAGATTCAAAGAAACATCCATCTATGGGAGAGAAGTTTCTACAAAAAAGGGAGAGACAAAATCAGAAGTTTCTACATCTATCCAGTAAAGGGAATGAATATTGAAGAAAGTACTCTGGAAGAATAAAATCTAAGCTAGAAGAGCTTACCAAAAATCAAACATTTGTATTGGTTATAGAACAATAAATTTGGTAGAGATTGATGAACTACAACTGATATATTTCATATTATATTATTATTATGTAGTATGTTGCCATCAATGCCAAAAGGAGAGAGATTGATGAACTATAACTGATTGAATGCTTGACGATGTTAAGTTGATGATCACTGAGATGCAGAAAGTTAATGCAAGACATTAAATGAGTTAATGCATTGTATTTTCATTGATGTCAACTTGATATAATGTCACTGGTTATATAAATATTGTTTAAGACTTCAAAGAACCAAATAAATAAAGGTTTTGTTATTAGTAATGCATAAAAGAACAATAAACACCAAGTGACAACAAACACTGATGGACAATGTACACCGACAGATATTGAACCCTAATAGAAGAGTCAAAGTGATACCCGAGCAAGATACCCCAGCAAGAATTTATGATCAAAACCAAAGTGATACCTGAGAAGAACTAAAAGTCACAGTGTTCCCTGATGGATAGACAACCCTGATAGACAGACAACCTTGACGGACAGAGATGCCCGAGGACAACTGAATTCAAGACTGAGCTAATAAGGAGTTAAACACCGATCAGAACTGAAGTTCAAAAATGACAAAAGACTTAGCTTATAGGAGCTAGACATGGAGTGAACTGGTTGATTACATTGTTTTCATCAACAAGTTAAAAAATCTAGAGATAATCTAGAGTTTTAAAGATAGTTTTATTCTAGTTGTCAAGGCGAAATCTATGTGATAAAACTAAAGCTTGCTTTAAAGCAAGAATGGCAATATTTATGGATCACGTCAAGAACAAGAAAGATAAGGACTTAGAAATGGTCAAATCATATCTATAAAAGAGAAAAGCTAATTCATTATGAATTAGGGGGTGAATAGAAAAGATGATGCTAAAAGAGAATACTGGTGAAGATAAGAAGTCTTCATATAGACCTGATCAAACAAGCTAAAGAATAGAGCTAAAGTTTTCTTCGGACACCGAGCAAGAGAGAAGCAAAAGCATCACCGAGAAGAAAGAAGTGGAGAAAAGGAACAAAAGGAAACATTGATCAGAAAGGTATTATGAGCTTACAATAGATCTGAACATCTGCAAAGTTTAGTTGTATTCATGAACATATCATTTACTATTTCAGTTTAACCATTGGATCAGAAAGTCTCTTAAAAGAGTAGGATTTAACTATCCTTTATATATTGAGATACATCCCAAGGAGTATTAAAAGGTTTATTCATGAAGATAGAATAGTGAATTCCAGATATCAAGTGATAAACTATTACATTTAAATCTTATAACAAGGTCGCACTTAACAATGTGTTTGTAACCTTTAACAGGGTTGGCTCTTCACCGAGCTCACTTCAGAAGAGTGAAAATTTTGGGTTATCGGTGCCAATTGGTTTTTCCCCTAACATGGTTTCCACGTTAAAAATCCATGTGTAAAATGTGTATATGGTTCATTACTTTAATGTTTTTCTTTATAATTACTAAAATAGGATGATTGATTAACACTAAGTTATTTATTGCATTTCGGTAAAAGCTAAGACTGCTAATCGGTAAAGCTTAAGAAAAAGGATTAACAGTGAACTCTGAGAATTTGTTATTTGATAAGATTTTTTGAAGGCATACATCTTGTAGGACTAAAGATAACTAGAGGTTTATATTTGAGATATAAAGTTTTGGTATGTTTATTGGATTAATTTTTGAGGTCATTGATTCACCCCCCTCTCAACTATTCTAACATATTAAATTTTTTATTAGGAGGGGAAACATATTTATTTCCTTGATCATTAAAATTTTGTTTAGATATAGGATTAGAAATAATAAGTTCTTGAACAATAAGCTTCAAATGGAAACATTTATCTGTATCATGACAAAGTTGACTATCGTATTGGAATAAAGATTTAGGATCAAAGTTTTTGGATATTTGTTTGGAAGGATTAATTCTTGTAATGGGGGGAAGTGTTAAAAGATTAGTACTAATCAAATTCAACATCACATTATGTAAATATTTAGAAAGAGGTGTAAAATTATGAGAAGGTTTAAAAATAGATGATAATGGATATGCCTTTAGATGATGTTGTCACTTTCACATAAATTTTTTTATTATGAATTGTTGATCTTAATGAATCCTTTAGGTTTTTGAAACTTATGCAATGACAAAAATTCAGTATCACTCTTATCAATTGGAGCCATTGGAGTGATGCTCTCAAATTGACTCACTTGAATCTGATAATTATGAAGTATTGCACAAAATTAAGTAAAGGAAGAGAACTTAGAAAGGAAAATATTTTCTCTAATGTATTTTCATAAATTAGCAATGAATATACATTGCACATCAATACCCGACATAAGATAGGAAATTTGAGCATGCAAATTCTTAAATCTACCAATGAAGTTAGTCTCTTTCTCTTTAACACCTTGTTTAAAATGTATTCTATCAACCAAATAAATATTAGGACCAATATTGCTTTGAAATTTTTGAATGAAATAATTAGCGAATTCTGGAAAGGAATAAATAGAATAAGGAGATAAGGAGGAATACCATTGAAAGGCCTTATCTCTAAATCTTCTAGTAAAAAATTGATCCATGAGTTTATAATCATGAGAGAAGTCACTACACAATGTTTGAAATGTTTTCATATGAGTCAAGGGATCACCTTTTTTAGTTTAAGTTTCTAAGTGAGGTATTCCAATGTATTGAGGGATAATAGCATGAACGGTTCTCAAGGACAAAGTGCTAGAAATGTCACAAGTGGGAATATTTAATTTGGATTGATTCCTGGAGGAAATTTTTTGCTGCAAGGATGATACGGTTTAAGAAAGACTACTGATAGTGGATTCACTGGAAATATTTGTATGACACATCTCTAAAAGGTTTGGAGCATTATGAGAAATGAATAGAATATTGAAATGTGAAAAATGGTACACTATTGTAAGTAGGCATGGATGATGGGTTGGAAATACATGGAACACTTGAAGGAGGAGGAATGAAAAGATTATGAATGCTTCTAAATATAACATGTGAAGGATTAATATTTGAAATAGATGTAGTCATGAGAGGTGGAGCATATGTTGAAACACAAGGTAAAGAAGTAGGAATAGGATAGAAGTCTCAACACTAGTGTTAGGTTGATTTAAAACAAGATCTTGAGAAAAATCTTTAATAGGCTTAACATTGTTATCAATGAGATGAGAAATAGTACCTAACAAATAAACACTTTTCTCATCATTATGAACTAAATTCCTGAAACCTTCTACTAAGAAGATTTCTTCCATATTATAATGTTCTTGGCCTAACCATTGCTCAAAATTTTCTTAGTCATGGGATTTTTTTTACACTTGGGCATGAGAAACCCTTAAGCTATCTTCATCATAAGAAGAGTGGGAATAATAGTGGAAATGTTATTAATAATCATATTAGTATCATCAACATTCCTAGGAAACATAGAGGACTGAGGGTCAAAAGAACCCATAAGTCTATGACTTATCCTAATTGGAATATTATAGGTAGGACTCAAAGTTATAACACTCATGAACAATGAAAAGAGAGAGAAATATTTTAAACAAATGCAAGTAAAAATATGAAATAAATATGTCGACATTTATTAAATCTATGCAAAATAAAAGTAATTACAACACATAATTGTAAATCCAATTTAATGAATAACACATATAGCCATACAAAGGAGATCTAAACACCAAAATTAGAATGGAAATGTCATAAGTCAGGTTCACAAAAATGCACAATAAAGGTGAACCTAGATACAATGAGTAAAAAGGAGATATAGACACCAAAATCAGAATAGAAATGTCATAAGTCAAACTCAAAAAAATGTATAGTAAGGAAAGGGGAGAAAGGTGGTTGATCATATTTCCTATTGTACAATCAAAAGAAAGATAACCCACAAGACCCAAGTAGGACTTAAACATTCGGCAGTTGCAATGATCCTTCATTGTAATTTATTAGAATGAATAGGTTTAGAGGAAAATGGTTGACTAATACAAGATATAATTTTAAATAGGAAAAAAATGACAAGTTGCAAAAAATACAAACTAACAGGAAAAACACAACCCTATGTAGGCAACAAAAATAGAAACTAGAGAATGTCACTGACTTGTGATTTCAATCTAATTTTATTTTGTAGGGTATAGGTTGTCTAGGGTGTCTTGTACCTAGGTAGAGGGTGAGTAAGGTATTCTATGCTGAGTGGTTTTGATTGATCTCAATTGTAGACACTCTATCAAGTTTTGTACTTTCCATATCTGAAATGATGTGAATGCCACCTATTTGTGCACAGAAAAAGGGAGAAAATTTTAGTTTGAAAGGGATTTTCCTAATTATTAAAACCCCATTTTAGCAATCAAACATGAAATAGAAATGAAATTATATGAAAGGAAACCATGTAAATGTAGAGTAAATATTAATTATACTTTGTAAATGCATATACCTGCATAAACCAATATTGAGATCATGATGTCTATGAAGACACTTTTATGTTGATTGAATGTATTTGTATATTGAGTTTGAATCTTTAAATATAGAAGAATCAAGGATGCCTTTCACAAATGCATATATACTCAAATAATACTCAAAGATCTTAAATGTTGTTATGCTTGATTGACTCTTGCCTTGAACAATCAATGGATGAAGGAAGGTATATGGACAAAAGATATTATTTATTTATTTAGGTATCCTCTACATGGACATCATACGAGATAATATTTCTACAATGGATAATAATTACTTGAAAGATGCTTTGGATGCTTGAAAAATGCTTGAAATCTTTATCTTCAATCCTTGGATGTGAATTTATAGGAGAGCACTTGAAATATTGATCATGCTTCTTGAATTATTTCTTGTGCATTTCCAAATGAGGAGAGATATATTTATTTTATACTTATCACCAAATTCTAGAGCTCAAAACTCAAAGGAGGACAACACGGATTTTGAAATCCCTCTAAATCAAAAGACGAGCCATAGATTTGAATTTTAGGCAAAATTATAGGGTAGAGGAATCCCAAGGAACCCTCTACCCAAGAAGAGGATGTGAAGGGAATCCAATACCCACTAAAAGAGGCCATAATTAATGTTGGGAATCAGGAAGGAGGAAAGAAAGATGGAAATATAGGCAGTGCGGGGCTAGATTAAGCATAATGGACATGAAATATTGAAAGTGAGAAAATGGGGCTTAATTAAGAATCTTATTATAGGTACTTACAATTTACGATAGTACATGACCATTACTTATGTTCTCCTTATGATTATGATATATGATGATTGTGTTTCATGGTTATGATATATTGTCATGGACTTACCCATGATTTTTTGTGATGTTATTGAGAATTATTTAGGAAACTAACATGATTTAAATTATATGTTTGTATTGATCTTTCCATGATGTTTTTGTGTGAAGAGTGATGAGGTCATATTACTCATTCATGAGAGCTATACAATTGTATGATTCTTCCCTCAATAGTTACATATGTTGAAATGTTATATAGATGTATATGTATATAAATGTTGCCTTGCACAAGTGATTTTTGTAGGTACTAGGCATCGAATCCACTTGGCTTCATAGGTTTGAGTGTGCCTTTATAATCCTTGATGGCGTTTGAAGGGAGATAAAATTTAACACCCCTTTAACCTATCATTTCCATTGTTTTGTTTAAAGGATGATTTTGATCTTGAGTCACCTTATCAGATTGTGTTTTAGTATAGTTTGAGGGTGTTGGCATGGTTGGATTTATTGTATTATATGCTAATTTTGTTTTGTATTAATTTATATTAATTTAAGTGTTCTTTAGGATGTATTATTTTATTATTGATTTTACTTAACCATTATTATTATTTTATTTTATTATTCCTCCTTAATGGTTTAATTATATTTGGATATATATATTTCATTTCAACCGTTGTTATATGTCTTGTGTGGATTGTTCTATTTTTTAGATGATTATAGTGTGTGTGTGTGTGTGTGTGTGTGTGTGTGTGTGTGTGTACGTGTGAGCACACACACGTGTGTACATAATTGAATCTATTAGATAATATTATTTGATTGAGTAGGGAAATTTTATTATGATCTTAATATTATCTAGTTATTTACTAAACTCCTATCAGTTGTGAAGTGGTTGGTAATTGGTTTCCTTTTCCACACAAATTTTGGAAACTCTATTTTTATTAATTTTTTCATTTTTCAGGGGATGGATGAAGTTGGTGTTAGGGATTCTTTTCTGAAAATTTTGGAAGCTAGATTGGATAATATTTTGAAAGGCCTGATTGATCTTGACGAGTTTGTTTTAAAGATTTATTAGTTTGATTAGAAAGAAGGATTTTGGTTTTGATTTAGATTTATAATGGCCTTGGATTTTTGGATATTTTTGTTCGGAGTTGGTGTTGTGTACTGAGTTTTGACTACATCATCATTCATTCTTCTTCATCCTTCATTCGTCTTCCTTGTTTCTTCATAGGACTTGAGGCAGGGTTTGAAACCATCATATTTATTTCTTGTCTATTAATTTAATTTAATTTTTTTTATGTTAGAATGTAATTTTAAATCTCCTTTTGAATTACAATGAAAATTTTAAAGTAATGTTTCAAATTTTTCATTTTTCCCTTCCTCTTTCCTAGTTGTCAGAAAGGTTGCCTTGGGAAAATGTTATAAGTTTTCTATTTCTATGTCCTTGGGTCAAATTAATTTTTTTTAAAAGGAAAATAGAGAGATATCAAATGGATCCTTTTCTAATTTTATTTCTAGGGCCCTATAAATGTTGTGTGAAGTGTCCAATTTGGCCCTATCCAAGAGTGCATTCTCATAGTGAAGTGCACAAGTTGTTGTTTTATATGTGTAATCTCAAAGTGTAAATGTGCATAAAAAGTGATATTTTTGCAAATTGATTATGTATATTTATTTATCAAGAAGTGACATATCTAGAATTCTATGCTTTTTCTTTGTTTGATTGGGTTTTTCTTTGTGGGGTGTCCCAATTGTACTCTGTAGTATCTTTGTTTTGAGTTTGTATTGCCAATAATGAGTTGATTTAATGATCATGTGCTTTCTATTTAATTTTTGTTCCAAATTTAACAAATTTATGCTTTCATTTGAAGTTTTAGGACTTAACCATTCTTGCATACAAGACTTGTAGAAAGACCTTTCCCAAATTATGTGATTTTATCTTATGCAATGAATTAGTGATGTCTGTATTAATGTTTTTATGAGATGATTATCCTCTATGTTTTAGTATATTATGTTGGTAAGGTAAGATTAAGCATGATTTCATGATCCATGTATTGTATGTGCCTAGGGTGAAAATGTTCATTCAGTTATGCATCCTATTTTAAAATCAAGACTTGCCTATGTAAAAGTTCCTCTTTTAGTTTCATTTGATCATTTATGATGTTATGGATCCACGATTATGTTATTCCTATGATTGTATATGATTATGCTCTTCTTTTATTATTTTGAGAATAATGGATGGGAAGTCTAGATGCATTGTGTGGGGAGTGGCTCTCAATATCAGTTGGGGCCCTAAAGTGGTCATCTAAGATAATACATTAATGATTTGTAATCAAGTTATATCCTAATAGATGAATTAGGTTAAACACATTAAATAAAATAATAATGATTCCTCTCACATTCCTTAAGTGTTTGTCAAGGCTAAGGATAGGAATGGGATGATGCCTTTCCATCCATGGGAGATATGGAGATGACACGATTCAACTTCTTATCCTCACGAAAGTACTGTTCAAGCTCACATGAGTTCTCACTTGGGGGTCAGGGTCCGAAGAGACCATTTAGGGTAACCTAAGAGGGGGTATATGTGATGAAACTCTTCTTTCATGTATCCTAGAATCCCCTCCGTAGAATTTCTTGTTTGCCTCTAGTAGTTGGTAATCCTTGAATCTATTAGTCCTTGCATTTCTCTTGTAACTTTGGAGGTATGATCATATCACAGTTATTTTATTTGTTTTTCCTACGTTCAGGGCCTTGTGTTGGTATCCTTGGCACATTGGGGTGAGCTTTAGGGTCCCATATGGTTGGGTGGTTGTGATCTTCCTCCATCAATGTTTGATAAATTATTTTTAACCCATGGATGGGTCTATTTTCAATACCTTTATTATTTTTTTATAATGATATTCATTTATATATTATTTTATATATCATGTATCATTGATTACTTGCATTGATGTTATAATTTGACACTTAAGGAGGAGTATGATGTAATTATAGTTATGATGATGTTATTGTAATTAGGATTGATGACATTATAATTATGATTTGATGTAAGTTGTGATCCTGCAAAAATTGGTCTAAAGAAAGAATAGTCTAGGGTTAGATAGATCGATTGTTTTATTGACTATCAATATGATGATATATGTTTTCATTCCTATGTTGGATAGTGAACCTAGGAACATTTGAAATCGGTGTTTAAAATGAACCTAGTGATAATATAAATGATGTTTTATAAATGTGATGTATTTTATTATTGGCTTTAGTAAGTTATAATTTCCTAGATTGTGTTTTGTTGCAAAGTAACAATATTTGGGAAGCCAAAGAGGATATGTTTTATTAATATATTTTATCTTCCACTTGTTCTTTGTAATAAAAATAGATATGATATGTAATTATACCTTTAATTTTGTAATCTTAAAGTATAAAATAATTCATAATGTTTAGATGAATATGTATTTGTTTTTGGTAAAATGGTTAGCACTCCCCTTGGGATTTGTGACAAGAGAGTAACCACCTTCTCTGGATTCTATAGGTCTAGTGGTTGTATCAAGCATTGATAGATAAATCTTTTGGTGCAATGACAATCGCACTTGTAACTAGTTGTATCAGATCTTGGTCACAAGTTCAAATACACTCGATTAATGTTGAGGGAAATATTTTAAGAAAAATGGTCAGCGCTCCCCTCGTGGGGATTTATGAAAAGGGACTAACCACCTCTTATCGATTCTATAATTCTAGTTTTTGTATCAGGCATTGATAAGTTGATCTTTTGGTGCAACAAAAATCACACTTGTAACATTTATATCAAAAAAAATATTGCTACATTCTTGTAGTTTTTAGTAATTTCTTCTAGGGTTCTTTAGCGAGGCGTTACAACTGGTATTGAATCCCGGGCTACAACATTGGGATCTCTAGTTAAGATTGTTTCCCATGCTTTGATTATGATGTGTTTGTTGCACAAGTTAGCCTAAATAATTATTTCCCATGTGCCTTAGTATGTAAATTGAGGGTTGAGGTTTCTAGCCCATATTCATCCTTTGTAGAATTGCTTCCTTGTTAGATCCCAGAATTTCAAGATGTGTTTTCTTTGTTTATTCTCTTTGGTAATAATTGTTAGTTTGAATTCAAGTCTATTATTTCTTGTGTTATGTCCTTATTATTACAAGCATCATTAATTTGATATCATGTGAACCTAAAGTAATTTTATATCTTGTGATTAATGATTGTAAGAGGTAGAAATTGGATAGATAATTGATTGTTTAATAATGACTATTGTGTATGTATGATGTAAATACTACCACTTATGTGTAAGATGTTACATTGGGTTACAATAATTTTTATTTACTTATTAGGCTAAATTGATTTTGTTTTTATTTCATGGATAGTTAAGTGTGTTGCTTGAGTTATACCTTGTGTGTATTTTGGATTTTTATTAATGGGTCTTATTTTGAAACTTGAAGTCAATTCTCTCTTTCTTCGCTCTTATTGCTTGATGTGTGAATAAAAAAGATGATACTTAGTGATTCTAAAATAGAAGTTTGGAAAAAATGATACACTATATATATTAATATGTGTATAGAAAGCTAGCAAATATTTCATGTCCTTGTTGAGTGAGAATTCAGAGGGTTTTAAATTGCTAAAAGTTATTTATGATTATTAGATAAAATATAAATGTATTAAGTAATGTTGGTGAACATATTTGTCTTCCAAGAAAATGCCTACAAAATGACCCTAAAATTCCCAAACAAGAAGACTCACTAGCACCAATAGTTGGGTCACTTCGCTATTGAAAAGTGTAAGCGCCCTCTGAATTATCCGAGTACAGCTCCCCATGTAGGATTTACAATGAATCAATGAAATTGTAAATGATAATGCTTTTAACCCGAAAGAAATGAAGGCTTACAAACATCTATCTGTAAACACGACATAGATGCAAAGAATCTAACTAACTGAAAGGAAATAAATAGTAGATGACACAAAGTTCATTTACCCAAATTCTTCACTACTTTGCCCATAGATGAAGTGGATAAAACCTATTATACCTTGCCAATATAGAATTAACCACATTGGATCTTATCATTTGAATGAAATCAAACTTTGGAGAACTATGTTGAACCAAACTGAGCATAAAACTTTGTAATCTGTAGTCTTAGATTTTTCCATCAAACCTGTGGAACCTCGTGAGCTGCACTTTTTGAATGAAAATTTGAATTGAATCTTTGAAACTCTTTCAACTACTTCGAACAAAGGTTCAAAATGGTTCAAAGTGTTTCACGAGAGATGAATGACTACTAACACTTGGTGAAAGAGAACCAACTAGACCAAAGCAAATTTTAAATGCCGCAACAGTTAACTCAAGGACAAAGTCATCTTGAAAGACCTATAGATGCAAACTTCTGAAAAAGGAGTAAGGTAGACAATGATCAAATATATCGAAGGGTCAAGGACACTTTTAACATGGCAACTCAAATAGACCCTAACACTGGCTCTTTCTGGGGACTGCTTTTAATGCAAAAGAAGAGAACTTGCAGCATCTCTGGTTAAAAAGATAAGTGCCTAGCACCATTGGGCAATAGAGTTAAAACAATAAGGATAGGGATCTTCTTGTAGTGAGGGCGGAGGGGAGCAGGGAAAAGACCAAAAAAAAACCCCTAAACTAAAAACAAGTTGGGAAAAAGAAACTAACAGCCTACGCACACCAAAAACTTTATTTACAAGCGATAGGGAAAACAACCCATACCTTCAAGAAAGCATCCAGCTACTCATATGAAGCCATTAATGGGCTGAGAAAAGTATGATCCACTGTGAAACAAGAATGCATGTCTTTGAAATAGCTGCAAGCATAGAGTTGACATGCAAGAAAAATGGAGGTCTGCTGGAACAAAGAAACCACAACGCATCAACTCAGCACCAAAGATCAACCTCCTATCATATACTTCTTGAGGGAACATAAGTATAACACACTGCATGGGATGAATAATGATATCTTCATCCTCATTATGCATGATTTCTTTAGAAGAGTGAATCAAATCTCTAATAGGGCACCCCTTATGCAATTTATGATGGTGACTAACATCAAATAAAGGCTTATCTTTACAAAATGCATGGATTCTAATTTATGACTCATTAATAATCAATTCTTGATCAACAACAGGAAAAACACAAAAGAGATGTGTATCTTTACTGTCAGAAATAAAGGGCTCCACAGTTAAATCATTCTTTACCTTAACCATGCACACATTCCTTTCACTATCTGATTCTTCTATGGCAGCACCAGCACAAGG
>MU228404.1:251027-280533 GCA_018584345.1 Thuja plicata
TTCTGAGTTCAAACGACCAACTTACTAAAAGTAGTAAGTTTCCAAAAATAGCAGCTTTGTACAAAATAGCCCTTATTGAATAGAAAAACACATATTTTTGGGTGATGCAAGATTGCCCTTACACCCAGGATGCTCCTGCATCAAAATGTGTCATAATTTTCTAATGTTTGAAGGACATTCTCATGTGTTAGTGGAAACATCTAAACAGTAAATTTTATTTCTTTGTAAAATAAAAAGAGATTAGTATCATTCTATATTTTTGTATTATAGATTAAGGAATCATGAATAATATAAAATGATATTTTGGGAAAGTGGAATATCACAAATATTGTAAATAATTATGTTGCATAATTTTAGGGACTAATGAAATTTATTTCACAGTCATGTTGTATAAATGGAATTTACCTCCCTTGTGATTGTGAAAAGCCTATACTATTTCTTATTATGTGTGTTTTGTAAAACTACTACTTGTTTTGTGTACCCATGGGATGATGTAATCTAGTTCCCATCGATGGAAGTTAGATTTTGTATATGGGTATGGGAGATTCATCCCACTTATAGGTCTATTTGATTTTTTGTCACCCTACTGAGTGTCAACCCATGAGTGGTTGATAAGTCAACTAATGTGAAGGGGTAGTAGTATTACCAATTTATCGAGTATAATTTATATCTTACACATGATGGAAATGCAAAGCTTTCCCTTATGATGGACCAGTTTATGTGGTTCATATGTACTTAGCCATATCCCTATGTTACTTGAGTATAGTATTGGAAGACTTATGATTATTGAAGTTCCATAGATATACGTGCATTTATATGCGGTGTAAGATCTTGACTGTGTGATAATGCAATGCAGGGTGTTGTCGAGGTATGCACTCCATGTCATGTGGGTAGTGTGCCTTTTTTGCACCTCATGATGGGTTTTTTTTCATTTACCTAACAATGGTTCCCTCCTTCCTTGTGAAGTGGATAGATATAGTCACATAGTGATGTAATGTACAATTTCATGATGACTTTTATCTTGGTTTGTGTGGACAAGAAAGAAGAAATAAGGAAATCTTTAGGATGGGGGTATGTAAGGTTGTTCTGTAGCTAAAACCCACTATTTTCCTATGTGTGGTGCCTATTCCTTGGAGACTAAAAACCTTACTCAAATAAGCGATAGATAACTTGGTCTTGTATGGAGTGTTACTCCCTATAAATTTGATGCAACACCATAAAGCTATTAAGTGAGGTATGGATTATGGATTTTGGTTATAGATAAGATCAGTATATTGTAGCTTGGAATGAGAACACCTATCTAGAGATACATGGTCACTCCTGAACCATGTGATGTATAATCCTAGTGATGTGGACTAGCATGTTTAGATTAAATGATTTCATCATCATTCATTGTTTTTCCTCATTTCTTCATAGGAATTGAGGTAGGGTTTGAAGCCCTCTAATTTATTTTATGTTCATAGATATTTAAAAAATAATAATATTAGTATATCATTTTCAATCTGCATTTTGAATTGCAATGAAATTTTGAAAGTAATATTTCAAATTTTTTATTTTGCCCTTTTTCTTTCCTCATTTTCAAAAAGGATATTTTGGGAAAATGTTATTAGTCTTCTACTTCTATTTCTTGGGGTCAAGTTGATTGATTTTATGGAAGAAAAATATCGAGATATAAAATGGTTGTTTATTTGATTTTCCTTCGAGGGCCCAATTAATGTTGTTTCAAGTGTCCAACTTGGCCTATCGAAGAATGTAGTCTTGCAGTGAATTGCATAAGTTATTGTTGTTTATATGTGCAATCTGAAAGTGTAAATGTATAGAAAAAGTGATGTTTGTGCAAAAATATGATGTATATTTGTAGAAAGAAGTGATATATGATCAAATAAATGTTTTTTTCTTTGTTAAGCTGATTTTTTGGTTTGTGGGGTGTCCCGATGCATACCAGAAGCTTGGGTTGAGTTTTGTAATATGCAGTATCTTTTTTTCTAGTCTGCATGGTCGGTAATTGGTTTTTTTTTATGATAATATTCTTTGCATTTACTTGTTTTTTCAAAATTAACAAATTTATGCTTTCATTTGAAGTTTTTGGACTTAACCATTTTTGCATACAAGACTTGTAGAAAGTCCTTTCTTTGATTATGTGATTTTATCTTATGGAATGAATTGATGATGGTTTTATTCATATTTTTATGACATAATTATGATATATTTTATCATTCTATTATGTTGGTAAGGTCAAATTAAGGATTATTTCATGATCCATATGCTGTATGTACCTAGGGTGCAAAGGTTGATTCAGTTATGCATCATGTTTTGAGATCAAGACTTGCCTATGCGAGAGGATTTTTGAAAGGCCCCCTTTTAGTTTAATTTGATCCTTTATTTTGTTATAGATCCATGATTATGTTATTATTGTGTTAATAGATGAGTATGCTCTTGTTGTATTATTTTGACCATAAGGGGTGGGATGCCTAGATGTATTGTGTGGGGTGTGGCTCTCAATGTAGGGTGGGGCCCTAAAGTGCTCGTCTAGGGTAACCCATTGATGAGTTTTAGTAATGTGATAACATAATAAATGAACTAGGGTAAACACATTAAACAAGATAATAATGATTCCTCTCCCATGCCTTGAGTGCTCATATATGCTAAGGATGGGAATGAGATGATGCTTGTCCATCTGTCGGACATCTAGAGCTGACATGACTGAACTTCTTATCTTCACAAAAGGATTGTTTGGTCCTAAGTGAGTTCTCACTTGGGGGCTAGTGTCTAGAGAGACTATCCAGGATAACCCAAGAGGGAGGGATATGTGATTCACTCTTCCCACATGTGTCCTAGAATCCCCTCCATAAGATTTATTGTTTTCCTTTGTATACACCTAAAATTTTCTTGAGAAAATTAATTAAATATTAATTATTTAATTAATAGTAATTCTTCTATTGCTAAATTAATTCTTTAATTTATTTGGTTAATTTAGTTTATCTTAATCTTGTAAGCCTAAGTCTTTTAAATTCTACTATTAAATAGTGGTGCAGGAGCACCTTAAGGTCTTGTAGAGATATTTAAAGCATTTTGGCTTGTAGGTTGGTTTGGCCAACCACCAAAGGTAATAAGGACTAAATATGAAGTCCCAAGTTTGTTTTGTGTGTGTCTAGAGGTAGGAGTGATTAGGGTTCAGTGTTTGATGTCATCAAATAGGACCTAGGGGTTTAAGTCCTAGAAAGTCGACCAAAAGGTCAAAGGTTGACCAAAAGTCCAAAATGGAGTGGCACCTATGGTTATGATGTTTTGAATGTTTTAAGGTCATATGAAGTGGTTTAGGATCAAATTGGACCATTGGAAGTAGTAGTTTGTCATTTGTGTAAAAGATGTAAAAGTTGCTCATGACAACTTTGCAAAGTTGTCATGACAACATTTCCTAAAATCTAGGAAAGTGCTTTAATGGTGCCCAAATCCTGACATGAGGGCCCAAACATGTGGTAATATGATATATAAGGTGGAAGAAACCATAATATGATAGTTGAAAGTGGCATTGTATGGATTGTGAACTGAGAAGCAAGTTTTTGTCTGTGTTTTGGTAATAGAGCCTTGATCCAGTCACTTAATGGATTGAATGGCTTGAATGAATGCATTGATACAATGTATTCATTCATTTAGAAGTTCTTTGTGGAGTTAGTTTGATAGGTTTCTAATTTCTTCTCATATTTTGTAAATTCTTTGGGTTTTACTATTTCGCTGGTCTGTTCTGGACCAGTCTTGTAAATATGTGTCCCTCTTGAGTTCCCGTGGTTGAAAAACTATGAAAACTTGGAATCAATTAGGAGATAGTGTATATAGTATAAATATCTATTTTGGGGTCTGTGGATGCAGGAGAGCTATTTTTCCAACAATCCCTAGGTGAGTGCAGTGGCATTCTGGTTAGTGGCTTGTGTAGAACAGTAGCATGGAAAGATGCTAAATCGATTGCATTGAACCAATAAATGGTGGGAGAATGTGGAGGAGTGTGTCCTTGATAATTTTATGCAAGGATAATATTAAGGGAATTTCTTAGAGCATCGATTGAAGACAAAGAAACCAGACTAGTGAACATGTTCCTAAAACCCTTAAAAATAGGGGTTTGGTGAAAAATCAGTGTACGGACAGTGTTGGGGTCTAAAACCTGGAAAATCCTAGAGCTTAGGTTGGAAATAAAAAGAATCCATAGTTTATTTAGAGAGTTGTTAAGGGGATTTGAGAATAAATCCAAGAAGACTAGTTTCTAGGAGGCCTAATTGACCAAAAGGCTACAAGGCCTCAAAACAAGAAAACTAAGAACCCGATTGAAACCTAATGGAGGGATCCATCAAAGTGGATCAAAACCAGTTTAAAGTGACCTAGGAATGTTTATGAATCCCATTTCTATTGCCAAGATCAGATTGGAGGGAAATTGGTCAAAATAAGCATATGGGTGCATAGTTGAATAGAGAAGGACTTGAAGGGAGTTTGAAGTTGGTGGAGAGTTCTAAAGGATATATGGGATCATTGAGCTATCCTATGGATAGGGTAGGGAAGAATACCCTATGAAGATGAAAGAAAGGGTCTTAGTTAGAGAAAGAAAGCTCTTAGAATTTAGAGATCCCCTTCAAATTGGTATCAAAGCCATTGAAAAGCTTGGGAAGTGGTTAGTGTATGTTAGAGGGAAGTGGATCCAGTGGAGAAAGCACCATTGTGACCAATGAAAAATTGGCAAGGGACGTGTTAGAGAAGAATGTTAAGAATAGACTTCTTGAAGAAGCTATGGATGAGATGAAGCTAAAGTTGGCAAAAGTTGTAGAGGGTAAAAACAAGATGAAAGAACAAATGGGAGAGGATAAAGATAAGGGGAAGAGTCAAGTTGAAGAGGAGGTAGAACTAGAGCCTGACCCTCCTTTACCTGAGGAACCATTCCTCAAGGCCCTCAAGGAATTAAGTGGAAAATCATTAGAAGGCATTCCAGTGTTCTCTGTCAAGATGGATGAAGAGTTTTTTATGGAGTGGATTGAAGGTATGGAAATTTTTTTTGAATGTGATGGCATCACAGAGGCAAAAAAAGTTGAAGATAGCCAAATCAAGGCTAAGAGGAAAAGAATTAACTTGGTGGAAGTTTTTGCAAGAAGAAAGAGAAAGGGAAGGCAATAACCCTATAGAAACTTGGAAAGCTATGGTGGCTAAGGTGAAACAGAGCTACTTACCAGAGGATTATGATATCCAAATACACAAGAGGAGATAGAAACTTAGACAAAAGGATCTAGATGTGGCAAACTATACTGAAGAGTTCCAAAAACTATGTCTTAGGTCAAGAGTACAAAAAGTGGAAAGCTTAAAAGTTTCTAGGCTCCTCAATGGCCTTAGATGGAACATACAAGAAGAATTGATCCTCTTCACTTTAACTTCTATCCATGAGTGTTTTCAAATGGCCCTAAAAGTAGAAGAAAAACTCAGAAAGAAACAAGATTCCAACTCTAGGAGAAGAGGAAGAGGTAGAGACTCTAGAGGAGGACATAGAGGTGGTTCTAGTTGAAGAAACAATGATACCAAAATCCAAGGAGATTCTAGGTTTGTTGAACATAACTATAAGACCAATAATAGAGGAGGATATAACAGAGGTAGAGGAGTTCACAGTGGTGGAAGAGGCAGATCAGGTGAGTTTGGAAGGAGCTCACATTTTGCTACAATGAAGTGTTACTATTGTGGCTAATTAGGTCACCCTGCTTATAGATGTCCAGATAAGCCTAAAACTTCACAAGGTGCAAAGATGATTGCGTATGTGAAAGAAGAAGACATGAATAAACAATAAGAGATTAGTTTGGATTCAGAGAAGGGAGATAACCTCATACTTAGGAGGATTCCAATCAAAGAACCTACAAGGGATGAATACAAGAAGAGAAGCACTCTTTTTAGGGTCAAGTGTAAGTTTCTTGGTTAAGTGTGTAGGGTCATAATTAACTCTGGATCTACTGACAATGTGATCTCAGAGGAAGTAGTATAGAAGATTAAATTGGTTAAGATACCCCATGTGTGTCCCTACAAGGTAACTTGGTTGAATAAGGGACATAATATCTTGGTTAATGAACAAGTGTGGGTTGAATTCACTATTGGCAAGTATCAAGATATGATACTTTCTTATGTATTACACATGGATGCATGTCATCTATTGCTTGGGAGACCATGGCAGTATGATAGGGAGGTATTTAACTATGGGAAGGAGAATAAGTACTCATTCAAGAAGAATGGATTAACTTATAAGATACAATCTTTGATAGAAGAAGAAACAATGGAGAAGATGAAATCCAACACCCTCCTAATGAGTGGGAAGGAATTCATTAAGGGAATTAAGGAGGAAGAAGGAATTGGATATGCAATTTTGGTGAAGCCAAGAGAGGAAGAGACACCTAAACAATCACCTATGCCAGCATAAGTAAAGCAGTTGTTAGAAAAATTCCAAGACATCATTTGTAGTGAAGGAACTCCAGCTACACTACCTCCAAAGAGATAGATCAACCATCAAATTGACTTTGTGCGAGGGGAATAATTACCTAACAAGGATGCATATAAGATGACACCAGAGTAGAAAAAAGAGATTGCAAGGAAAGTGCAGGAGCTCTAGGACCAGGGCCTAATAAGGAAGAGCATCAGACCATGTGTTGTCCCAGTGGTTTTGGCTCCTAAGAAGGGAGGTAACCGGAGAATGTGTTAATAAATACGATAACTATTAAATAAAGATTTCCTATTCCTAGGATAGAAGATTTAATGGATTTCTTAGCGGGTGCTAAGTAATTTTCAAAGATTGGTTTAAAAAGTGGATACTATCATATTAGGATGAAAGAGGGTGATGAGTGGTAGTCAACATTTATAACCATAGAGGGGTTATATGAGTGGTTAGTAATTCCATTTGGGCTTACAAATGCACCTAGTACTTTTATGAGGGTCATGAATGAATTCTTGAAGGATTATATTGATGAAAATAATTTGTCATTAGTATTCAAACAACACTTTTGGTAGGCTTACACTGAAATATAGTAAAGGGAAAACCAAAGATCAGATTGATAGATCAGCAAAAATGACTAAGTACAGAATGAACTGATGACGCAAGGTAGTATGTAAACCAAAACCACAATGCAAAGAGTTAAAGTGGAAACCGACAGAGGAAACCAAAATGCAAGTTACAGTGGAGACCGATGAAATAGATTCAGTGCAACCAACATTAAAAACTGAAGGATAGTCAAGCATGACCAAATGACAGAACCGAAAGTCAGTTGTAGCCCGCAAAAAGTGGATCTGACTTCCAAGTCAGATAAAGAAAGGATATTCTGTTTATAAGATATTTAATTGTTTTTAAATCCATTTCTTTAGGGACAAGAAACATTAATGTAAGTGTTTTAATCAGTCTACCTGATTTAAAACACATAGACTAGGAGATCTAGGTGCAAGTTGTCTACCTGATCTTAGAGTTAACATTGTTTTTACCATCAACTCGATGAAATCAATCCATCTATAAATAGATGATGTAATCATTCAATAGAATGTGTGTGAAAGAGAAAGGAGAATAGAACGAACACATCTATGGATTGAATTGAGAGTTTCAAGAATCAAAGAAGAGAAAGAAGAATTTGATTAGCAGAATCAAGAACAAAGGAGACCGATAATCAGAGGTAATATTAAATCACAGTTAAGGTGATATTGTTTTGTATGAACTACCTAGGATCTGTATCAACAATAGGAGATTGCACTTACCACGTTAATTTTTAATTTTCTGTCATTCTAACAAGTGAAGCAAAGTGTAAGAAATCCTTCTTGTAAGGTGGATTTGACAGTCCTATATCAAATCTCTTAACCGAGTGCACACTTAACAGTGTTGCTAAAATCTCTTAAAAAAGTAGACTTTAATAGGTCTCCACTGATATTCCTAACAGGTTAGATCATTAGAAGTGATCAAAATTGTAAGCCTTAAGCGGCCCCTTGCATTCTGCAGATAGTGAAGTTTTGTGGGTGCCATCCCCACCACAGTTTTTACTTACTAATAGGAGTTTTCTGCGATACCATATCTTGTGTTCTATGTCAATTATGTTCATGAATGGTACTATGAATGATTCATATGTTAATTGATGTTATGAATTGATATAACTCTCACAAAGATAGTGTAGATCAGATGGAATGGATATGTGATTGATTACAAAGGTTAATTGGCTAAAGAACCTAAAAAAAATTTAATGGTACTGATTCACCCCTCCCCTCTTAGTACTACTTGCCATTAAACCCAACAATTGGTATCTGAGCTAAGTCTCTTCTTGAAGAGATTAAAGGCTTAAGATAAAATATCATACAATGGAGAAGTACAAACTTGATAAGAATATTGAGAATAAAAAGCTTGAGATACATATGTTCTATGAGTAGTATAAATAAGCTAGAATCAAGATGAGAGAACTGTTGGATGAGAGGAAAGGAATGGCAACTTGAAACAATGAACAAGAATATCAAGAAGAAGAGATTCCAGATTTCTTTGAGTCTTCAGGATCAAATACAAGCAAAGCATCAAATACATCAGATAGGAATGCCACAAACCTAAAGGAGATCAATCAACATCTGACAGAGAAAATAAAGATGTTGCAAATCAGTCAAGAGACCCAGATAGTTAGAATGATTGATGTGATGAGTTCTGCTAGACAAGATGAAATAGAAAGAAAACTAGCTATTGATGACAGGAGGAAGATTGCAGAGAAACTATAAGAAAAGGAATAAGAAATTTAGATACATGTTGAGCATCAACATGAGCTCACAAATCAAATCATTCTCATGAGTCAAGAAGCAAATAAAATGAATATTGAACTCATTGAAAGAATACAGATTATCGATGAACTAAGAGAAGAAAATGAAAAACTAAAGCATGAGGTTAGAATTCAGAAAAAACATAATGAAGTTATCAGAAGGGCTGAAGAGAGCAATAAAAGAATGGGTGATTTTCTGGAAGGACAACAAAGAGTCAACAACAACAATGGTCTAGGCTTTACCGAAAATGGAGAATCATCAAATCAATCCAATCCAAATATTTTTTATGAGAATCCATGACCAAGAAAGCTTACATGCAAACACTGTGGAAAACAAGGACACACAACAAATGTGTGCAGAGGAAAAATGAAAGGTATTCCTAAATCTACACCTTCATTGATAGGATTCTATTATAAATGTAACAAGAAAGGACATAAGGCATATGAATGTAATTATAAGATAGAATAGCCAAAGAAGGAAACCTACATGGACAAATAATGTCCTACATGCAAGATTAATGGGAACACAAGTCTTGAATGCTAGAAAAAGAAAAGGCAGGCATGGAAGCCAAAAGGTCAAGACACTCCATATCAACTGAAGCATATCGGTAATCAATATGTATGGGATGACAATACTTGGACAAATTGTATAGCATGTGGAGGCATGGTCACATTGCTACAAACTGTATGAGATTATGGACTAAAAATTCTAGAGGTTGGACTAACCCCGGAATGGCATGCTTACACTGTCACAAAGTTGGTCATCTAAAAAAGGACTCCAGAGACCGAATGATGGAGACAATAACATACCCCAATGGAAACACCATTGAAGATATCTAGAGGGAAAGAGACAAGATGTGGAGAAAATCTTGAAGAAATGATGAAGCTGGAACAAGCAATGCAAATGGTGGCACCCCATCCAATGGATCTAGTGACATCACCAACTCCACCTAAGAAGAACAAGTAAGTATGGAACTGCATTAACCCTAAGCTATTACTTTACATCAGTTCCATATATGATGATATAATTCCAAATTAGCATAAGAAAGATGCATCATGGTTATACTTGTTGAAAAATGTGAAAACTATGTCTTTGGGCATATATATCGAAACCTGTCAGTATACACTGAAAGGAAAGACTGCCTATATTTACCAAGAGACGTTGGTTACAAAAAAATTTTATTAGTATTGACCGAGACACATCGGTATACAAGCACATGATCAAGCTATCTGTGTTACTAAAACCTAATGGTAAAGGCTAAGTCAACTTTGACTGCTCAAAAATATTGTAAGCATGACCGATGGTAATAAAGTCTTCACCGATGAACTCAGTCCTCAAACATTAATGAGTTGGTCGCATTTATTACACGTATTTTAGGGAAATGGCTATAATTAGCGCATCAGAGTGACTCATTTGTCACAACACCTAGAGAAGAGTGAGAAAAGGTGATTTCAAGAAGAAAGAAACCAAGTTGTAGAGCGATCATGACTTGACCACAAAAAAATCCAAAATAGTTAAGAGATCTATGCAAACACAACAATAAGTTCTAACAGACCGATAAATCAGTTCTTTACACATTTACAAAGAAGCCCTAAATTTCTGAAAATGACATCAACATCATGACCCGTAAAAGCTAAGAAGGCTAAGAAGGATGAATTTGAACTCATCAAAAACAATGCATGTGAGGAACCCCAAATATAAAATTCATCCAAATGTTGCCTCACAGCCCGATGATGTTGGTGCATTATCATGCATACCAAATAGGGTTTTTCTAGTTGAGGACGTTCGATCCTTCATACACTGCAAGATTACAGAAATTGGAACGATAGAGATGGAAGAAGATTACCAGAAGCTTTGTAATGAAGATGGAACACTTAAGAATGAAAAAAAAACACATTGAGGTAAAAGGTCATACCAATACCCTAAAGTTTCTAAAAGTCTTCAAAATTGACTGGATTCGGTTAGTGCTAAGTAGAATTCACAATAACAAGCTATGGATGGATGAACTAAAGGAAATCACCCAAGATGTCATCCATGCGGTCACCGGTTACCCTGTAACCAATAAAGTAAAGGCGCTCAAGCATCCACCAAAGGAAGAAACCAAAAATATGACTGGAGCAAAATGGGATGGGTGTGGACTAAAAGTGACAACCATATCTGATGATGAAATTAAGTTTGGTGCATGTGTACTAGGTTACAAATTCTTCCAAGCTAGCAGATTAGACAGTATCTCTTCATGTGTTGTAGATATAGCTTAAAAAATCATGAAGAAAGGCACACAGTTAGACTTTTCTGAGCTGCTCCTGAATCAGTTGAAAGAAAATCTCAAGACAATCAGGAATGCAAAGTCAAACACCTATAAGTTTGGCTCATTAATCATGTGCATTTATTTTATTTTCAAGAAAAGTTCCCATCTGTTGGAGATGTAAAATGGGACAACACCAAGCTAGTAACCATACAAATCAATGAGCACATAGATGCTCTAGGAGATAATTTTGAAACTGTCATGGATGAATACTTTAATGTATTCAAAGACCGAATGCAAAAGAGGGCAAGAATACCTAAGCAACTCATCAAGCAATTTAAGGATGAGATATGCTTTATGGTCAACACAGATCATACTTACATAAAACCTATAGTGGAAAGAATAGCATGGTTGAAACCACTAGAATATGAGATCAACATTGATCCTGCAACAAAGGCAATTGATGTTGTAATCAATGAGCCACTGGACAAAAAGCAACCAAGGTTCAAAACATATGAGGAGGCCAAGAAAAGAATTAATTCAGGCCTAGTAGTCAAAAAGATTGTGAAGAAGAAGGACAAAATGGTAAAGAGTCTCATGAAGATTCTATATGCAGAAGAGAAAGAAGCTAAGCAAGATGAAGAGATAGAACAAGAGGAGGAAACCGAAGAACAAGAGTTTATCGGTAAATATGATGAAAAGACTGACTCAGAGGAAACAGATTCAGAATCACCACCTCCTCCACTATCAAAGAGACTGAGAACTTAATCTGCTTCAAGGACCAAAAGCCAGATGTCCAAAGAATCTACTCCTTCACCTCTAAAGAAAGGAAAAGTCAGGGCATATAAGAGAAAAGCACCTACACCGAAGAGAGGAAAAAATAAGAAGGGTAGAAAGTTCATCAGAACCAGAGAGGATATAGAGGATACAAAAAGAGATGAAGCCTTAGAGGCAGAAAATGTCAAGGTAAAGGAACCTAACACTATTGATGACATTTGTGTTTACATTGCAAACTCTGGATCTATCACTGATCCACATATTAGAAAATGGGGGAAAAGAAATCAAGAAGATCAGAATAATATTGAAGAAGCCATGATATCTAAGATGTATAACTTCAAATCTGTACCCATACAATTTGAAGGAAATTATGTACCATGGGAACTCTTGGATAGATTATCCGTCTAGTGGACATTTTCTTTGGCAAATGAGAAAGAAATCAGAGAGAGAGTATGTGTCTCTCTAATGCCGCTTGAATCAACAAAAGTTGAAATACATGAAATAATGGAGAAACCCAATAATGAGTTCTCATCGAAGCTATGGGCTTACAAATTTCTTGAAGGCAAGCTGATTGAACTTGAAAAGAGCAGTCACAATAAATGGTGCAACATAATGAATAGGCCAGTTGAGAAAGACAGTCCCAACAAAGACCTTCAATAACAAGATGTTTATAAGGCACACAAAGATGATACATCCATTGAGTTGGATAAAGAGGAAGATGATACAATAGGGAATAAAAATGCAGATATGGTAGATGAAATACCATATGATACCACAAATGATAATGTTGTGGATACCAATGTCATTGACATTAGCGATGACCCAACACAAGAAATTAATAAGGATGATGATGTCACTATTGTAAAAGATACAACTGATCAACATGACACAACAAATGATGGAGCACATGTGATCATTCAAGGAAAACTACCAATATGTATGCAAGCTATCAATATCATGCAAGAATCAAGTAAATCACATGACAAAGAAACTCCAAAGGATGCAGGAGAAGAAGTAAATAAAGATAACACTGATTATCAGCAAAACATCAAAGATACTCAGAATGTAACCCACACTACCAAGGTTACAGAAGGAGATAAGGACAAAGAAGTGGATACTCAAGAGAAGACTGAGAAAAACAAGACAGATGATGCAAAGGACTCAAATGAAGGAGACAAACCAAAAGATGGAACTCCTGAGGAAACAGACAAAGGTGCTACCGACGATGCTAAGGTGAATGTGGAGATGTCTGTAGACACCCGATGAGCTGAAACCGATGCAAAGTAGCAGAAAGAGGCACAACAAGTCACATCATCAAGTACAATAGACAAGGCTGAGAAATTAGCAATGGTGCTACACTCCACTGAGTCACAAAAGAAGAAGAACACAAAGAAGAACAAGTTAGAGGTTATACTTGCTAAAATCATTGAAATAATGAAGTGTGATCCCACTACACTCGACATGGATGCACTGAAAGAATATGGAGAGATATGCCAAAGGAAGGCATTACAAGAAAAGTTGAAGAAATAGCATAAAGAAACTATGCTACTAGAAACAACATGGGACATTCTACACCATATTGTACCTGATGTTGATATTGATCAAAGCAAGCCAATAATTGATCAACTAGATATCCTCACCGATGCCATCACAACTCAAAATGTTGATGTTGAGAAAGCAATTGAGGAGAGAGCTGAAATGAAGTATCAACAAAAGCTTCTAGAGAACATCAACCAAGAAGTGGCCGAAAATAAGGTAAAGCTCTCAAAATTCATATCAGAATTAGATCCCATTTTAACTGAAGTAATAACCTTAATCCACAAGCTAAACACACTTGAAAAGTTCACTCAAGAAAATAGTGACAAAATAGCTAAGCTGCATACAGCTCTAGCAAACAGTGCTAGTAGCCTAACAATCAATGGAGAAAATGTAGTCAAACTGCATTATGAAAAGATCAAAGGTAAACTGGTTAAGGAAAGAGCTCTAGGAATCATAGTCATGATTGAGAGAAGAAGTAACCGAGCTATAGGCTCAACTTCTACCAAATCTCACACTGCTACAATAACATATCAGTTCTGCAAGACAACTAATAGAAACTCTCCAGATGTCTGTAGCTGATAGCATCTATGATATGCATGCAAAGATAACACTTGAGAAAATGGATCTAGAAAACTTGAAGGAGCAATGGGAGAAAATGATGGAAGACATGAAGTCTTCTCACTCACACATTTTTGATATTCTCTAAGGTAATTGACCTTTCCCCTTAATATCAAATAAAGGGGGAAATGATACTTGTACAAAATATCATTGAAAATGTTATGTACATTTAGTCAGAATGGGCAAAAGGTAGATATGTATATGTATATTCATAAAAGATAGTATTATGAAGAAGGAACATATATCTTATATATAGATATACCGACATATACAAAGGGGAAGTCATTAAATGACTAAGGATTATATATGTTGTATATACTTAATATTTTGTTAGTATTTTGCACATATCAGTTTTTGATACTAATGTCAAAGAGGGAGATTGATGACTTTAATTTGTCATTAGTATTCAAAACAAACTTTCAATAAGCTTACACCGAAAGATAGTAAAGGGCAAACCGAAGATCAGATTGACAGATCACCAAAAATGACTAAGTACAGAATGAACCAATGACACAAGGTAGTGTGTAAACCGAAAACTACAATACAAAGAGTTAAAGTGGAACCCAACAAAGGAACCCAAAATGCAAGTTACAGTGCAGAACGATGAAATATATTCAGTTCAACTGATAGTAAAAACCGAAGGATAGTCAAGCATGACCAAAAGATAGAACCGAAAGTCAGTTGCAGCCCGAAAAAAGTGGATCTAACTTCCACGTCAGATGAAGAAAGGATATTCTACTTATAAGATATTTAATTGTTTTTAAATCCATTTCTTTAGGGACAAGAAACATTAATGTAAGTTTTTTAATCAGTCTAAATAATTTAAAACACATAGGCTAGGAGATCTAGGTGCAAGTTGTATACCTGATCTTAGAGTTAACATTGTTTTTATCATCAAATCAATGAAATCAATCCATCTATAAATAGATGATGTAATCATTCATTAGAATGTGTGTGAAAGAGAAAGGAGAACAAAACAAGCCCATCTATGGACTGAATTGAGAGTTTTAAGAACTAGAGAAGAGAAAGAAGAATTTGATTAGCAGAATCAATAACAGAGGAAACCGATAATCAGAGGTAATAATCAATCACAATTAAGGTGATATTATTTTTTGTGAACTCCATAGGATCTGTATTAGCAATAGGATATTTTACTTACCAGGTCAATTTGTAATTTTTTGTCATTCTAACAAGTGAAGAAAAGTGTAAGAAATACTTCTTGTAAGGTGGATTTAACAGTCCTACATCAAATCTCTTAACTGAGTGCACACTTAACAGTGTTGCTGAAAGCTCTTATCAAAGTAGACTTTAACAGGTCTCCATCGATACTCCTAACAGGGTAGATCATCAGAAGTGATCAAAATTGTAAGCCTTAACCGACCCCTTCCATTCTGCAGATAGTGAAGTTTTCTGGGTGACATCTCCACCCTAGTTTTTACTTCCTAACAGGAGTTTTCTGTGATACCATATCTTGTGTTATGTGTCAATTATGTTCATGAATGTTACTATGAATGATTCATATGTTTATTGACGTTATGAATTGATATAACTCTCACAAATATAGTGTAGGTCAGATGGAATGGATATGAAATTGATTACAAAGGTTAATTGGTTAAATAACCTAAAAGTGTTTTAGAGGTACTGATTCACCCCTCCCCTCTCAGTACTACTTCACATTAAACTCAACATATATAGGCGTATTTGTAGTAGTCTACCTAGATGAAATCCTAATTTTTAGTAAAACAAAGGAAGAGCACATGAAGCACTTTGAACTTGTGTTGAAGAGGTTGCAGGAGGAGAAGCTCACCATAAATCTTGAAAAGAGTGAGTTTATGAAACAAGAATTAGTCTGCCTAGGATTTTTAGTATCCCGAGGTGACTTGACGATTGACAAGAGAAAAGTGGAAGCCATATTAAGTTGGCCTACTCCTAAGACAAGGAGTGGAGTCAGAAGATTCCATGGGTTAACCTAATTCTATAGTAAGTTTATTAGGAGATTCAGTGAAATCTGTGCACCTGTCCTAGTTACCATTAAGGGTGGAGTCAAGACAAAATTTATATGGACCAAGCAAGATGATGAAGGATTTGTGAGATTGAAGAAAGAGATATCCACCCAACCAATACTGGTTTTACCAATATTTGAGAAGTTATTTATAGTGGAATGTGATGCTAGTAACATAGTAGTGGGCACAGTCCTAACTCGGGAAGGAAGACCAGTAGCCTTCTTTAGTGAAAGGCTTAATAAAGAAAAATCTAGGTACTCATCCTATGATCTAGAGCTTTATGCATTGGTTGAAGCTCTAAAGAAGTGGAGGCACTACTTGTTGCCAAAGGAATTTTTAGTATATATTGATAACCATGCTTTGAGCTATATATATACATAGGAGAAGCTTCGCTTTAGGCATATAAAATGGATGGAGGTTTTGCAGTCATACACTTTTACTATCAAGCATAAAAATGGGGTAAATAACAAAGTAGTAGATGCCCTTAGTAGGAGATTGGTTACCATCCGAGAGATTCAGTTGCAAAGTATAGGGATTGAAGCATTCAAAGACCTTTATGAAGGATATACAGATTTCTCAGAGATCTATAAGGTGTGTACTGATTTTGAGAACCACTTTGATAGTGAATTTGCAAACTACACATTACAGAAAGGATTGTTGTTTAAAGGGAAGAAAATATGTGTTCCAAGGGATTCCATGAAGGAGACCCTCATCCAAGAGAAGCAAAATGGAATTTTGAGTGGACACTTTGGGTTAAACAAGACCCTAGACTTGGTAGAGAGATATTATTGGTGGCCTAAGATGTAGAAAGATGTAAGAAGGTATGTGGAGCAATGTGGAGTATGTCAGAAGGAAAAGGTTACATCATCAAATCCAGGTCTTTACCAGCCATTGCCCATCCCAAATAGACCATGGGAGTGCATAAGTGTGTATTTCATAGTGGTATTACCTAGGAATCCAACTAGTCTAGACAGTGTGTTTGTGGTAGTGGATAGATTCCTGGTAAGATTAGTCATTTCATCCCATGTAAAAAAACACATGATGCCAATCACATTTCCTATCTTTTCTTCAAGGAGATAGTAAGGATACATGGCTTGCCAATGAGTATAGTTGTAGACAAATATGTGAAGTTTATGGGAACTTTTTGAAGACCCTATGGAAAAGGATAGGAACTAATTTGTCTCATAGTTCTTCATAGCATCCTCAAATAGATGGTTAGACAAAGGTAATAAACAGGGTTCTTGGAAACTTGATAATACATTTGAAAAAAGAATATGGGAAAGGATGGGATCAAGTCATCCCACAAGTAGAATTTGCCTACAATGATAGCACAAACATGACTACTGGTAAGAGTCCATTTGAGATTGTAAATGGTATACATCCAAGGGGTGTACTGGAGCTCAAAGATTTAAAAGGATATGAAGGAATCAGTGGATATGCAGATGAATTTGCATTGTCAATGAGAGAATTTCATGAGCAAGTGAAGAAGACTCTAGTGGAGGCTAATCAGAAGTTGAAGGCTAAGAAAGATGAAGGAAGGAGAGACCTACAATTTTAGGTAGCAGACTTGGTGATGGTATATTTGAACAAGGTTAGACTACAAAAGGGGATACCAAGAAAGCTATAGATGAGGAGGATTAGACCTTGTAAGGTGTTGGCTAAATATGGTCCCAATGCCTACAAGATAGATCTACCCAAAGATATGTCCATTTCTCCCATTTTCAATGTGAAGGATTTGATTCTATACAAAGGACCAGATATAGATGAGGAAGAGTACAACACAGAGGTAACTAAGGATGTGGAAGAACACAGAGTACCTGTTCAAGCTAAACCACAAGTGGAAAGGATTCTGGATTCAAGAGTGAAGAAGAAGACAAGGAATAAAGTCTACATGGAACACTTGATGAAAAGGGAACACCAAAATGACTCAGAGGATACATCGATAGCAAAGGGAGACTTCAATAAGCATGGCATAATCATGGAGTTCATCACACCTAAGATACCTTGATTTTATTTTTGCAAGGGGAGGATGGTGTAGGAGCACCTTAAGGTCTTGTAGAGATCTTTAAAGCATTTTGGCTTGTAGGTTGGTTTGGCCAACCACCAAAGGTAATAAGGACTAAATATGAAGTCCCAAGTTTTTTTTGTGTGTGTCTAGAGGTATGAGTCATTAGGATTCAATGTTTGATGTGATCAAATAGGACCTAGGGGTTTAAGTCCTAGAAAGTCAACCAAAAGGTTAAAGGTTGACCAAAACTCCAAAATAGAGTGGCACAAGTGGTTATGATTTTTTTTGAATTTTTTAAGGTCATATAAAGTGGTTTAGGATCAAATTGGACCATTGGAAATAGTAGTTTGTCATTTGTCTAAAAGATGTAAAAGTTGCTCATGAAAACTTTACAACTTTGTAAAGTTGTCATGACAACATTTCCTAAAATCTAGGAAAGGGATTTAATGGTGCCAAAATCCCAACATGAGGGTCCAAACATGTGGGAATAGGATATACAAAGTGGAAGAAACCCTAATATGACACTTGAATGTGGCATTGTATGGATTTTGAATTGAGAAGCAAGTTTTTTTCTGTGTTTTTTGCAACAGAGCCTTGATCCAGTCAATTAATGGATTGCATGACATGAATAAATGAATTGATACATTGTATTTAGTCATTTATAAGTTCTTTGTGGAGTTATTTTTTCAGATTTCTACTTTCTTTTCATATTTTGTAAATTCTTTGGGTTTTACTGTTTCGCTAGTCTGTTCTGGGCCCGTCTTGTAAATATGTGTCCCTCTTGAGTTCTCGTGGTTGAAAATATATGGCGACTTCAAATCAAGTAGGAGATAGTGTAGATAGTGTAAATATGTGTTTTGGGGTTTGTGGATGCAAGAGAATTAGTTTTTCCAACAAGTCTTAGGCGAGTGCAGTGGCATTCTGGTTAGTGGCTTTTGTACAACAGTAGAATGGAAAGATGCTAAATGGATTCGATTGAACCAATACATGGTGGGAGAATGTGGAGGAGTGTGTCCTTGATAACTATATGTAAGGATAAGATTGGGGGACTTTCTTAGAGAACCCATTGAAGACAAAGAAACCAGATTGGTGAACATGTTCCTAAAACCCTTAAAATTAGGGGTTTGGTGAAAAACCAGTGTACGGACAGGGTGGGGGTCTAAAACCTAGAAAATACTAGAGCCTAGATTGGACCTAAAAAGAATCCATAGTTGATTCAGAGGGTTGTTAAGGGGATTTGAGAAGAAATCAAAGAAGAAAGTTAGTTTCTAGGAGGCCTAATTGACCAAAAGGCTACAAGGCCTCAAAACAAGAAAACTAAGAACCCAGTTGAAACCTAATGGAGGGATCCATTAAAGTGGATCAAAACCAATTTAAAGTGACCTAGGAATGGTTAGGAATCCCATTTCTATTGGCGAGGTCAGATTGGAGGGAAATTGGCCAAAATAAGCCTATGCGTGCATAGTTGAATGGAGGACATGAAGGGAGTTTGAAGTTGGTGGAGAGTTCTAAAGGAGATATGGGATAAGTGAGTTGTCCTCTAGATAGGGTTGGGAAGAATGACCTAGGAAGACCAAAGAAAACATCTTAGTTAGAGAAAGAAATCTCTTAGAAGTTAGAGCTCCCCTTCAGATAGTTTCCTATAATAATTTAATTATCCCGTCATCAAAAGACTAAGTCTCCTGATCCACCTCATCCATGGCTAAAGAAATTTATTTATTTAATCTTAAAATAAGCTCATTTATCCTCAACAAGATGTCCCTACTCATAAGTGAAGGAAAGGAGTATGTGACCTCATGAGATTAAGTCGCATTGATATGTATCCTCATGAGACCAAGTCTTTGCCACCTTTCCTATCATCTATCCCATTGTCTCTTCACATCACTTGGTCAAAAGTGAATTATAAGACACTTGTCCCAATAGTCCTACAATTTGAATTGTTCTTCCATTATTCTCTCATTGGTCATGGAGAGACACTTGACAAGTGTCTCTCCTTCCCATATAAGCCTCCATGTTGTCAATGTAGGAGGAACATCTCCCTTACTTCCTCTCTCATATTGGAATTGATCCCTGCTTCCTCTCTACCTTCTCAACTACGTCAATTTGAGCCCTCCATTCTTCCAAGATTTAATCCTAGCCATTGGATTATGCAACATGGGATCAGGGTGAGGAAAAGTCAATAAAAGGAGCTTTTATCCCTCCATTTTGGACTAATTAGCAATCTAGTATTTGGAGATCTTGAGCATTTGAGAGAACTTTAAAAGTATGTCTTTCACTTAGTGATAGTACATTTGTATTTTTTCATTTAGTTTTTTATCATAGCATATATCATAGTAATCATGTTTTCTATCATTATCATATAGCTTAGTATCTTCACCATCCATTTAGAGTTGCATCTTTGGACTTGGTATCTAGTTGCATTATACACCACCATTTGAATGACTTGAAGTCATTTTGGAAGGTGATAGGTTTTGAGAGCATACCATCTTACTAAAATCTCAAGGAGGAAAAGACCAATAAAACCAAGCTAAAAGGCATAAGCTAAACAAGTAAAATTCTATTTTTCATTGTATTTATTTATGTTTTATTGGAATAATTGTAGATAGGTAGAATCTTAATGTTATTTGGTGGTATGATAGTAGATTTTACATTATTAAATTCTATAGGTATACAACCTATGGTAGTTGGTAATCCTTACATTTGGTAGTCCTTACATGTCTCTTGTACCTTTGGAGGTGTGATCATATCCCTATTCTTTTATTTATTTTTCTTGTGTGTTGTGCCTTGTATCTATCTCCTTAGTATGATGAGGGGGGCCTCGGGTTTCCACATGGTCTAGTGGTTGTTATCGTCCTCCATCGAGGTTTGGTGGATTATTATGGAGGTGTGGACAAATCCTATTTTCCTTACCTTTATTCTTGTTGCATGATGATCTTCATTTAAATATAGTTTCATATCATATATCATTGAGTTCTTGTATTGATGTTATAATTGAATACTTCGTGAGTATGATGTAATAATAGTTATGTGATGTTGTTGTAATTAGGATTCATGATATTGTAATTATGCTTTGATCTAAGTTGTCATCATGTTTAATACATGGATTAATAAGGAATAGTCTAGAGTCAGATAGATCGATGTTGGTATCAACTATCACTATGAGGATATATTTTATTATTGCTATGTTGGAAAGTGAACTTAAGAACATTTGGAATTGATGCTTAAAATTAACCTAGTGATAATATTAATGGTGTTGTATAAATGAGATGTATTTCATTATTAGCTTTAGTAAGTTAGAATATTTTGGATTGTGTTGTGTTGTAAATTAGAAACATTAGGGAGCCTATAGAGAATATGTTTTCTTAATATACTTTACCTTGCGCTTGTGCTTTGTAATAAACATAAATATGATGTGTAATTACACCTTTAATTTAAAAAACTTAAACGGTAAATAAAATCACAATGTTTAAATGAAGATGTATTTGTATTAAAAAAATTATTGTCATATTTTCTAATTGTTAGTAGTTTCCTCTGGGCTTCCTTAGCGGGGCGTTATAGAGGCCCCTTCAAAAACAATTTTACCCTTTAATAAAAACATTAAAATTCAATAACTTTTAACTTTTGTTCGCTACCTAACAATTAAAATATAATGTGTCATCAACAAATTTGAATAACGGTTGAATTTAAAAGTTGGGGATTGCTATTTAAAATGATTGATGAAAATAGTTTTTTGCTCTGCTAGGGTTTAGACTCGCGCTACTATTCTAAGCCCTCCTGTCCTTTCAGACCGCATTTACTACGATATTTGCCATAGTATTTATGGCCCCAACAACCACTAGCCCAGCAGTTGATGCTGGTGCTATTCTGGTGATGGATAACAATGGCGCCTCCAAGCATGAGACCTCTCAAGTTTGTTCCCAAGGTGTTTCACGAGGTATGTCTTAGCTTGATATTGTTTTGCCCATTCATGAGTTTGATGATGCCTGCTCTTGGCTTGAAATGCATACCCTTATTGGTTACTTTCTGGGTCGCAACCCACCTAAAAATATGATTAAAGATTGGGTGGTGAAAGCCTGGACTCCTCATGGAATCTGCCTGGATGACATTCAAAGTCTCACCAAGGGTTTTTTTTGTTTCACTTTTCCAATCCCACTCATGTGGATGCTATATTAACCAAGGGACCCTAGAATATTAGGGCTTCCCTTTTAGTTTTTCAACGTTGCTCTCAAGAATTTTCGGTCTCTGACGAAAAGAAACTCAAAGTCTCTGTGTGGGTTGAGTTTCCTGGTCTTCCTCTACCCTGTTGGCGTTTCATGCATGCCATTGTGCAAAAGCTAGGTAGGGTTATCTGTAGTGAGAATGACTATTTTTTTAACCCTAGGCCTCAAAAGAGGCTCTACATTGAAGTCGACCTCTCTTGAGATCTTAAAGAATCTATTGAGATTCAGGTTGGCGACACCATATTCTATCAGAAGGTGCTCTACCTCAACCTTCCCAACACTTGCTACCACTGTCAATCTGCAGAACATAAAATCAAGGATTGCCCTTTGGCAATGCCTCAGCCTAAACCTCCTCCTAAGGATTCTGTTTTACGGCCTGTTGAAGCTGGTAAAAAAGAAGACAACAAAAAAGATGATTGGGTAACGGTCGGCTGCAAGAACAAATAGGCTAAACCCATCACTTTGGCTTCTACTTCGCAACCACTGCCTCCTGCTATGGAGGTTCGGGTTGCTTCTCATATTAAGAATGCTCCCATTTCAAACCCTGGCCATCAGGGGAAAGAGATTTTGAATTTGGGTACTAACCCTCCTTGGGTTTGCACACCTCACGCAACCTCTATGATTTCCACTCCTTCCAGCTTCCGCCACTCTCGCAGCCCTGATAGGCGTGCTGAGGTTGCATAGGAGGGTATGGCAGAAAAGCGCTGAAATGTCTCCATGGAAATTCCTGGGAACAATTTCTCTTATTTGTCTAATAGTTTTTCATCCCTTGGGGATGATGATGGTATGGCCGACACGGTTTTCTCATGAAGTACATCTCATGGAATGTTAGGGGTTTGACAGACCTGCCTTGAAAGTACTCTGTCAGGGATGTTCATCATTGTTTTAGTAATCTGGATGTTTTATGCCTCTAGGAAGTTAAAATTTCTAGATTTATGCTTGATGTGGCCTACAAAATTATTTGGCCTAAGAGCCTTGCTCTTTGTTCCCAGCATGAGGCTAGTTGAGGTGGAGTTGTTACTCTCCTTTCTCCTCGTTGGCATTCTTTTTTAATCACTCATGGTTTAGATCCCATGCAATGAACTGTTTGGGCCACTTTCATTATTGAGAATCATTCTTTTGGCATAGTTAATGTTTATGCTCCCAATGATGTTGTTGAGAGATCTCACCTGTGGCGTTCGCTTGCGGATTCTCTGCCACCTGCAACTTGGCTCTTCTGTGGCGACTTTAATATGGTTGAAGTGGCTTCTGACAAGGATGGCATTCTTCCCTTCTGATGGACAACTAGTGAATGGGAAGCCTGGTATTACATGCGTAATAAATTGGGCCTTTTTTATCCCAATCTTGGTTGTCACTGAACTGATGGTGTTTGGCACATGTGGTCTAATTTTAGAGCCTCCTCTGATAGAATTCACAAATGGCTTGATTGTGCTATGATTAAAGCACAGTATTTTTTCTCTTTTTCTAGAAACCAAGCCTTGTTGGTTAATCCTCTTGTTGATGCGACTTTGTTAGGTCATTTCCCCATTCAATTCATTATTGAATGGAAGATAGCTAAGGCACGTCCTCCCACCACTCAATTCTTCTTTAATACTTATGTTCTCAATCATGCTTCCACTATGGCCCACATTCATCAGGTCTGGAACCTTGAGCCTATACCTCCACATTTGTCTGGATGGATTCAATGGTGGAATGATGCCATCCGTCGTATGGCATGCTTTCTGTGTATTTATGGTTGATAGCTTGCCATCTACTGCCGTCGATCCTATGATGCCAACACCAAAGCTCTCTGTGTTGCCATGGAGGCATTAGCCCTTGATCCATTCAATTAGACTTTGTAAGTTCAACTTGCTCAGTTGCGTTAGCAGAAACAAGTTGTAGACAATTATTCTACCAGAGGTGCTCAGATCAAAGCTTGACTACACTGGTTAAAATTCAGAGATCGAGCCTCTAAAGATTTTTTATCCAGTCTTCGTACATGTCAAACCAATATGGGTATAACCAAGATCCAAGAGGGGTTGTCTCTCCTCACAGAGCTTCCTGATATCTTGCAAGCCTTCATTCGTCATTATGAACAAGTCTTTGCCACTCATGGATCTTCTCCTGCCAACAACCAAGATCGTGCGGATTGCATGGCTGTGGTGCCTCAATGTGTTTCACCATCCCAGCGTGCTTTCTGTGATCAACTTCTTACCCTTCAAGATCTCTGGGAAGCTGTCTTTTCCATGGCTGGCGATAAAGCACCAGGTTGTGATGGGTTTCCCTATGAGTTTTATAAAACTCTCTGGGATACCATTGGTCCTGATCTTCATTAGGTTTACCTTGAAGCTTATCACTCCCAGTCTCTGGGTGATATTATCAATAAAGGAAACATCAAATTTATCCCCAAAGCTGGGGATCCTGAGGATATTTGCAATTGGTGAGGTCTCTTACCCTACTTAATGTCTCTTACAAGATCATTGCTAAGGCTCTGGCTCTTAAGATTCGCCACATCCTCCCTCAAATTGTTAGGCCAGAGAAAACTGGCTTTATTAAATCAAGATATATTCTTCATAAAATCATAGCCATTTGGAAAGGTATGGAATGGGCTCTAAAGTCTCAACAAAAAGCTCTTTTTCTCAAAATTGATTTTTCTAAAGCTTATGATTGTATTGAATGGCCTTTTATTCTTGCTATGCTTCACGCTTTGGGTTTTGGCCCCAGATTTCTTCAATCTATGCAGATGCTTTTTCAGGATGCCTCTGGTTGTATCACCATTAATGACATACAATCTTCCACCTTTGGGCTTTTCAGATCTATTCAGTAAGGATGTCCTCTTGCTCCTGCCTTATATGTTCTAGCAGCTGAAGGATTTGACTATTTATTAGCTCATTCTATTTCTCTGGGTCGTGTTTGTGGGATTGCTTTACCCAACTCCACTCAGCACTTGGTTAATGGTCATTTTTCTGATGATTCCTTTCTCACTCTTGCAGAGGATGAAGAAAATATCATGGCAGCCTTGCAGTGTTTAGACACTTTTTGTTTGGCTTCAGGCTCTACCATTCAGTGGCATAAAACCTTATGCTACAGACAATCATCCGTTAGTTAAAATTGAAAAGAAGCTTACCTATTGGATTACCAAGCTGCTCTCGCTCACTGGTAAATTTTAGATCTTCTGAAAGGTCTTGGCTGTTACTCATGTTTACTATTCCTCCTATTGGGCTCCTTCCAAGGCTTCGTACAAGAAGCTCGAGAAATTGTTGAGGGATTTTCTTTGGGCATCTGGTGTAGATCACCATGGCTTTCACAGAGTTTCCTGGGAGTTTTCTTGTCTCCCTAAGGCCTCTGGTGGGCTTGGCTTACTTGATACCCAAAAGTAGGGCCTAGCCCTTTATGCGAAGTGGATTGTGCATTGCCTCACTAGCAACAAGGCCTAGAAAGTTTTACTTTGCCACTATATTTCTTGTGGGTACACGTTGCACAAACCGGCTTGGAAAGGGATTGGCTTTCAAACCCTCTTGGTTATGAAACATCCTGTTCAAATCCAAGGTACCTTTGTTTCCAAAAGTATTTGGCATGCCTGGGAGGCAGTTAAACACTGGCTTCGCTAGGTCGATAATAGATTCTGTGATGGGCTTTCATTTAATCAACAAAATATTTGGTGGTCCCCACTCTTTGCTCAATAAGGGTTTTCTTTGGCCAAAATTCAGGGGAGTAGTGCTCTTCATTTTCACAAATGAGGCATCCAAACGCCCAAGGATTTGTTTTCTAGAGCCACCACGAGTCTCCGCTCTTGGGATGATTTTCGGGTTCAGTTCCGGCTCACTCGCCCAAACCGTCAGACTTTTGATTTGCTTGTCTCTCCTTTTCCGTCACACCTCCTGCACAAACTTGGCATTCAGTCAGTTAAACCTTGGTGGAAAGATTGGAAATGGTACCCAGATACACCAATTATCAACTATAAGCCCAAACCTGGATACTCGTGGTTGGTGCCTCATTTCCCGATGGTTGAGTCTCTCAATCATCGTTGACATCTTTCTTCCTCATAGAGCACTTGGAGCTAGCGTTTCCGCACTATTTGGGATGCTATCACTGAGCCCATAATTGCTCATTTTTCTTGGTGTCTGCTCTACCAAGGTTTACCCTTAGGAGCTCGGCTTCGACACTTAGGCGTGCCTGATCCTAAATGCCCTTTTTGTGGGCATTCCGAAACCATTATGCATATTTTATGGTTCTATGGTCGGGCCCAGAATTACTGGAATTGGATTCACAGTTTTTTTATGCCATTTTAGCCTAAGCATTTCTCTTGGCACATGGCTTTGCTTGGTGACTCTCCCAGAATGCCTTCCCAGTTCACCCAGATTTGGCATGCTTTCAGGATGAAGATTTTGTTTTCCTTATGGAAAGACCGCAATACTGTTATATTTACTCACAGCTTTTTGGATATCAATGTTTCTCTCTATGCTAAGGCATGTTTATGTAATAATGTCATGATACAGATTCAAGTACAAGCTGACAAGGTGGCCCTTGAGGTTGCCCACTTGCAGGAGTTGCTGCAACATTGGGGTAATGCCCCATGTCTTGTTGCTAGGGTGCCGTCAAATTCTCTCTCTGCTGACCACACACCACCCCGGGGTCGGCATCACAGCAGGAGTACCTTTGTGAGGCATTCCATAACACCATGCTCTTGGCATTGCCGCTCTGCCTCTCCTCCTGGTAGGAGGGCCTCGGCTTCCGGATGGCCTCACATGCTTGCCTCTACTGCTGCTCGGCCTTCGGCCAGTGTTCCTGTGTGGCCTCCCGCCCCTTCTGATAAGATCCCCCGCCTGGCTCTTGCAATTTCTCCTAGGCGGGAGGAAGGAGAGATGGAGAAAGATACTGAAGATGGGTGGTCGCTTCCCGACCAGACCCCTGCACCCAATGTGTGGGGCAATCCGCCAAATAAAGATCCTCTACCCTCTTCTGCTACTGCTCTCGCAGCTTGAGGGCTTTGCTTTTATGTCTTTTTTTTTATGAATAGTTGTTTTATTCCGGCTTGATGCCGAGTGACTTTGTGGGGTGATTTTTTATCCCCTGGACTTTTTTTGTGAATATTGTACTTTGTTATACATATTAATAGTAAAGGCCTCTATTCATCAAAAAAGTTGGGGATTGGATTCACTTGTGGGAATATGTGGTAAAGCTTCTTTTTATGTAAATAACCTTTATTTTGATTGCCAAATTTTCTCATAGGTTATAAGAGCAACTATATTCCCTTATGCACTTTTACAAAGTTGGAGGGATGTGACTCATTAATTGCAAGACCAAACTATTGATTTTCTTCAATAAAGGGAAAAAGATGGACAACATATGTTCTACTTTAAAGGAAATGCTCTTGAAGAGGTAAATGAGTACAATTTTTTTTTTTCTATTGATGAAGAAAATAAAAGCACATAAGAGCAAAACTAAATTGTATTAGCTTCAATGTGAAACTAGGTTTAAAAAAGCAAAAAATAAAAACGTCAGCACATACGTAGAACACGTTGACATTAAACAACGCATGAGGTCTGACCAAATAGATTGGCGTAAGAATAAGGAGGTAAAGGTCTTTTCCAACATGTTTTAGAAGTACGCAAACATACTTTCGAATATATTTTTAACATTCTTAGAAATATCAAGGAAGCATAAAAAAATGCAAATTTTTCTTACGGTAAAGTTTTCTGCAGATGTATTTGGTTGGTATGTATGTCTGTTTTGTAGAGTCTTAGCTTAATTGTAAGTGATTATTTTTTATATGATTATAAATACTTAATAAAAGATAATCTATTATAAAAGATTCGATATAGTTTTTGATATTTCGTGTAGCCTTTTTGGGTGGGCGATAGGTAGCTTCTTTTTGAATTCATATTTTGTTTCACAGGCTACAATGAGGAGTTTTCTTCTTGGTTCTTTCCCCCAATATTCATCTTTTGTATTGTTTATATATGCAAATTTCATAATATATTATATTGCATGTCTATAAATACATAGTTTATTATTATCATTTTATTTAAATTTAATTTATGAAATAAAATAAATAAACCAAGATATTACAACCTTTCAAGCAAAATATGTTTATGTTCATTTATATTCACACACACAAATATAGTTAACACTTTTATAATATTGTAAACAAACTAACAAAAACAAAAAACAAAAAGATTGTACACATTATGATACTCTTGGTGGATATGGATGGATGGTTGACCACCTTCTTCTTAATTTTTAACTATTAAGGTATATTTATTATGTCAAATTTTCTTGAAAAGTTAAACTCTAGCTCATCCTTTATGTGGTTGAGCCGCCTTCACACATGATTTTATAGTTTGTAGGTTTTATCAAGGGCATGAACCATCAATCTCCTTCAATACGTGTTAAAAACTATGTTGTCTATTTAGCCAAATTCATCTAGAACTTAAATCTAACTTTATCTTTATAGTGACATGACTACCAAATATATCATCAACTTGACTACGGAATATATCATCAACTAGAATTATTTGACTAAACAAATCATTTTAGTTACTTCCACAATTTTCCTTTATGATATTAAAAATCCTCAAATTACAAGAAAACAAAAAAAATAAAATTATCTAGAATTTCGAAGAATATCAAATATCATAACAAGGCATTTCATGACTTTTCTTTTGGAACACCCAACCAGACTTTGACACAAAAATTAAAAACTAATGGCAATAATTCTCTCTTTTTATAGAAGGAAATTTGTCCTATTGTTTACACGTGAAGTTGACGAATTGCATGGCTTTATTTACAAAGTCATATATAGCACAAAATTATGGAGTAAACCAAGTATTGCTCTTTTATTAGTAAGGGCCCATTTGGCGCTAGGAATTAACCTAGAATAAGCATTAGTTAATGCTAGAATAAATTTATTCTTTGTTTGTGGGCATTTTCCTTATTCTCGAATTAGAAAACTTATCCCCATTTTGGGGCTTATTCTAGCATAAGTTAATTCTAAAAAAAAGCTGGAATTCATTTCTTATTCGAGAATAAGCTATTTATGGATTCAAATTTATTTTATTTTATTAATTTTTATTTTTTTTATAATTTTTTTTAAATCTTTTTTTTTAATGTGGGTATGTATATATATATACATGTGTGTATATATACATGTGTGTAATGTGTATATACACACACATGTGTGTATATATACATGTGTGTAATGTGTATATACACACACATGTGTGTATACACACAAATGTGTATATACACATATACACAAATGTGTATATACACACACATGTGTGTATATACATGTGTGTAATGTGTATATACACACACACATGTATATACA
>MU228404.1:280585-299063 GCA_018584345.1 Thuja plicata
TGTATATACACATTTGTGTGTATATACACACATATATGTGTATATATGTGTGTATGTGTGCATATAAGTGTATATATACACACGTGTGTGTGTGTGTGTGTATGTGTGTATATGTGTATATGTATGTATGTATATGTGTATGTGTATGTGTGTACACAAGTTAAAAATACATATTGTTCAAATTAATTAAAAAAATAAAAAATAACCTTTTATTCCAATTCCACATTATGGGATCCAAACACAAAATAGCTCATTCCAGCTTTCATTTTGAGCATTAATTAATTCCAGGATAGGCCCTTATTCTAGAATAGGCCTATTCTGGATAAGTTAATTCCATGCGCCAAATGGGCCCTAAATTTAGATCAAAATTAAATTTGTGAATGGTAATAATTTTGTTTTGTTGGATTAATAAATAAACAGTTACAGATTCAGATTGCTGCCCACAAAAGAAAAGAAAAAGACAACATTTAATAACCAGTTAAACATGACAAGTTAATCATTCACAACTTAACACTACTCACAATGTTTTCTAGATTTTTAGCACTACTTAACACTACTCTTGATGCAGTCTTAATAGAAAGTTGGGAGTTCAGAAATTTTTTGGGTTGGTAAAAGGTTTTTATAGTTGTTTGTAGATATTGATAAATTAGTTGCTTAAGATGTTTAAAATATATTCGATTGTTATAGTTTTTATTAATATGTATTTGAAGTTTAAAATTGATTTTATTGTTTTAATCTTTGTAGCTATTTGAAAATTAGTTGTTTAGTATGTTTAATATATATATCATAATTGTATGTTCTTATGAACATATTTTGGAACTCAAATTCTAATTGTTATGTAAATGAAAGTAAAATAACTTGCAACATCCATGATGGGTTTGTTAGGGACATTTGTCAAATAAAATGTAATGTTCATATTGTTTGGATTAAGTCAAATAAAAAATTAGTATTGTGAAGCAATTTCAATAAGTTCATAATAATTTATATCAACTTCCAATTTTTCATCTATTCACAATTTTATTAGTAGTTATATTTTTCTTTACCAGTCCAAGGAAACCAAACAACAAATACCTTAAAATAACCAGAAGCAAGAAAACTACCCTTCTAACAATACTTCCAAAATTTAATTAAAAAAATAGACTTATGAGCCTCATCCCTTGAATCTAAACCTACAAGCATAATCACATTCTTTCTAAAATTCACAACAAAAGATCTACTTATCTTCCTACCTACGTTGGCACTATAAAGGTTGTAACCATTATAATAATAAAACACATTATTGGCAGGCACATGGGCCTTAATGTCTATGCCAAACTGGAACCAAAACATGTAAAAAATATAACTAAATAACTTATACCCTAATCTATTATACTTCCTTTAAAAGCTACATAGAACAACAATACTATAATAAATTAGAAACAAAAAATGGCCTAATCCCTAGTACTCCATCTCTACCCACTCCATCATTCATTGGAAGGAAACTCTCAATTCCTTGACACCTTGTGCAAATATTCTTTCCAAGCATCACAATCCATCTCTTGTTCCAAAGTGGCTTCACCATGTTGTTGGTTGGTCCCCTGGCACTTTTTAGCTCTTTTCCTCAACTTACTCTAACTAGAAACCAAACAATTTTTGACTTCCTCATTATGCCCTCAATGATAATACACAGGGAACTAGTAGGTCTCCATAACTGCATTTTGCTTCCTCTGAAAGCTTCGACCCTAGTTTCTAAGTCTTTCAGCCTGACATGTAAGTTCATAATCTGTACCTTTATTTCTACAAAATTTATTTTTTCACTCTCTTCCTAGGAGGGCTCCAAGACTTTAGAACCCAACTTGTCCTCACTAGGATTAACAAGAGAGGTAGTTCTTTTGTCCATTAAATTATCATATTGTTCAAGGTCCATAGTAAGATCAATAGGACCAACCACCTCCTCTTCAGATTCATTTGCCTTAGCCACAAATTCCTCATCATCTAAGTCATCATAGGAATCCTCCACTTTTGAGGCTTACTGATCATTTATCTTTAGTTTTTCCTCCATTATTATGATTTTTTCATTTAAAATTATTTTTCTAGGAGGCAAGTGAAATTCCTTTCACCATAGTTGATTTCCTTTCTTGGTTCATTAGCCATAATCTCCTCCTCATTGATTTTTTCATGTTCATAAAGATCAAAGAAGATCTTATTTTCCTGCGCTTTATTCCTAGTTTTCCTAGCTTTGGAAGGACTATACTTACTAAAAAGAACCTTACATTTCTTAGCAATGGCTTAATAGGGAATTTGACTTCCAAGACATCTTTCATAGGTAGCCATTTTTAAGTTGTATCCTTCTTTTTAGGATTAGGGTTATTTTTCCTAGGCGGTAGAGGGTTACTTTCTATTGTATTAATCCCGACTGATATGTGAGGCTTCTCAACCAGGTCATTAAGGTTAATTTTAGGGTAGGAAATAAAATTTCTCTAGAGAGGGGAACAATCAAACATGTACTAATATAGAGAAAAGATATGACCTTGGTGAAGGGGGGAGAGGTCACCTTGGTAATGCTACTACAAAGAAAAGTAAACTAACATGAAGGAAGGTTTATTCTTCCCTTGTGAAAAATGTGATTGAGAATGAGGAAACGGTAACTATGTAGAGTAGTATATTTCCCTTCTAGGGTAAAATACTCCATCACATGATAACTAGTCATAGAATAAGGGGAGGTGAAAGAAACATGTCATGCCTATTTTTGACCACCTTCAATCATTCTCTTCTTTAGAATAATTTCCTGATGTAAGTCTTATAGTCTCTCAAACTTATCTTCTCAAACTTGAGTCCTTCATATTTATGATCAATAGCCTCCACTATGAGCTCTAGGGTGACACTGAATTTGATGCTACTATGTGTTATAATACCCTTTTTTGGGGAATTATATAACTTGCTCAACAACGAGATGCTATACAATTTCATAATCATTAAATAGGGAGTCATCTCTTTCATTTTGAACAACTCCCACAACTCATCATTTTTAATTTCTTACTTGATTCTTAGGCGATGAGTGCTTCAAAGCACCTCCAATAACTATCTTCTTCAAAATAATAAGTTAAAAATGGAAAAATCAAAAAATGAATAGACCCACAACACAACATTTGGATAGAAACAAAAATATCTATTTTGTACTTAATAGTGGGATGAATGCAAAATTCATCAAAAAATTCTATATTCGGCATGCGACATGACAAATCCATAATTTCCCACATTTTCAATTATCAATTTTTAAAACACTACCAGTATTGCAAATCAACTCGCAACAATGGAAAAGATGGTGATATCATAAATCAACCACATGAGGGAATTTATACCTCCTTTATTAATAGCTTATCCTATGCCATTACTGGAAATAATTTTAATTTAAATCCCCAATTTTATTCTTTATGATTTATCAAATACTTATAAGTTTGATGTTTTAAAAGATAAAACATATTGATACTTTATTTTTTAATGAATCCTTTATTAAAAGGCCTCTTTCATCTCACTCTCCCATTAAGAAATTACCTATCATGGTGCCTTCATTTATTTGTGTTTAAGAAATTATTAAGTCCCTCTAATCAAATCTATTTGTCATTTCAATGAGGATATTAACAATTAACACAATCCACTTCCACTTTTTTGGCCAATCAACTAGTCTCTAATCTGTGTCATCACAATAACTCTTGTTTGAAATTTTAAACTTAGTAAGTTCTCCCCTATCATAGAAGGCCTTAAATATTTCCTACCACCAATTAAAACCACACCACTCATCCTCAGATCCCACTTCAACCTACATAGGATATTAGAAGCCTTGGAGATTGGTAAATCTCCCTTAATTCTATTAAGATGCAAATAAAATTTAATCTTATCCATAAGGTTAAAGTTTTCTATATATCCCATGAATAATCATTTGAAATCTTTCATTACCCAAAATTTATTTGAGAATTTGGTGACACCGAGGATAGGTTATATAGTTCCATTCGTTAAATCTCTTACCAATATTGCTCATTTCATCAGCTTCATTATTTCCTTCTCTAAAGATGTGCTGAACTTTGTATTGAAGAAAACTCATAAGAATAAATTTATAGTCATCCAAAAGGATTTTCCATTTCTGGGGGCATCTAGCTATTCAATTAATGTGACTAACAACAATTTTAGGGTCTCCTTCAAGAATAATTTTCTAATAATTATTCTCTTTAATTTTCTTTAGTCCTTTCCATGCAACATAAGCTTCAAGTTTGTTATTAGAGCATATTCCAAAGTAATTTCTATTGTATCCTTCAATAAGTGACCTTTACAATATCTTATCACTCCTCTAGCTCCAAATATTCTTGGGTTTCCCTTGAAACAACAATCAAAGTTATATTTTACCCATCGTGACTGTGGTGGTTGTCATTTGATCTTCTTTCTTTGGATTATATTAACTCAATTTATCTTCAAAATATTTTGGATTATTCCTCAAACCTATTTGATTTTGATCTCTTGTAAATTTAGAATAAATTTAGAACAACCAAAGGACACACCATCCACACTTTTCTTAATCTATTATTTTATTATTTGGCAGAGAACCTTTCTATTCCTGGATTGTTCCTTGAATATTTTGTTATTTCAATCCTTCCATATATTCCAAACCACAAAAGTGGGGGTTTGGGACCAGATGTTTCAAATAAAAAGATGTCTAAAGGGACAACAACTTCATTGTTCCATAAAGATTTTCCTAGTTTCAGGAAAAGGCCATGAAACCATAAAATAAGATGAGACATTTGACAAAATCTCAACAACAAAAGGCCAATGAAGAAAAATAATGATCAATTCTTTACAAATTACTAAGGAACTAGGAGTACCTATTCAAAAACCTAAAAAATCTTATATTTAGGTTATCAATAGTAAGCATATTTCTATGGGCAATTGTCCACCAAAATAAAAATTGATTTTCAAAATGAGGCTAGTAATCCATATTTCATTCTAAGGAAGTTCATTATATTGTGAGCTCTCCATAGACAGATATGTAGATTTAATTGAGAAAGTAACCGAGCATTGATGTTTCCAAACCCACACATCTCGTCTATCCAATAAAAAAAGAGAACATTCTCCAAGATAATTTTGTAGATGTAACTTAGTTTCTTTTTTGGATAGAGGAACTAGCCTCCCTTATCTCTTTGATCTGGTATCTAAAACTTTCCATCTAGCATGAGTGTCTTTCCTTGTAAGATAATTATACAAGTAGGTCTTAGTTTTCTATATGAGGAAGTCTTTGATATAATTAAATAAGTTTGTGGCTGAAATACTCACATCCTTACACCATACATAATCCAAGAACCTATAGTTTCTCCCATCTCCAATTATTTTTCTCGCACCTTAACCACATTTCTTATTTTAAGCACACTATTCCAAATTGACGAGTAAAAAGGATGGTTCAACTAGTGAATGAGGTTTCTGAGAGAGATATTTTGAAGATATTTTTCCTTAATAATACTAATCTAATTTTTTTTCCTCATAATTATTTGATAGCCAGCCTTGGAGAAAAGATCTCTATTAAAAGTTGTAATTATTCTGATCTCCAAACCTCCATACTTCTTAGGTTTACAGAATCCATCCTAGCTAACCAAGTCAATTCTTTCCTTTTCTTCTTTTCTAGTCCACAATAATTAATTTTGTATATTTTCTATACTCTCAGCAATAGAACCCATGATTTTAAATAGAGACACATAATACAATGGGAATTTTTAAAGAAATGATTTCAAATGTTGTTTTTTTATAGCTTAGCTCAGAAGCTTCCCCTCCCACCTTTCTAATTTTTTCTGAAATATCTTAATGATACTGTGCCAAAAGGAGTTAGTCAGGTATTTACTGGAAAGGAGAAGACCAAAATAAGAGTCGTGGAACTAAGAAGCACTGCATCCAAGGATCCTCACAATCTTATCTTCTAAGGAGAGAGATACATTGAGGAAATGCAATTTATTTTAATGGTAATTGATGTGTTGCCCCAAAATACGAGCATAGTGGTAAAGAATCTCTTCCCATCCTTTAGATTCAAAGATATAATATTTCCAAAAAGTATGGTTTCATCTACAAACCACTGATGAGTTTGAGGATGAAAAATTGGGAAGCATATCTAACACCTTCTAGTATACTGAATTCTCTATAATTTTGAATATTCTGACCCAGAATCTCAACCACTAAGATAAATAACTAAGGAGAGAGAGGATCACCTTATATCAAACCTCTACGACAAGAAAAATAGCCTGTTGTAGACTCATTTATTTAAACGTAGTACATGGCAGAGGTAAAACACCTAGTAAGCATCTTCAATATTTTTCCTATAAACCTGATCTTTTTAAGGACATCAAAAAGGAAATTTTGGGAGACCCTATCATAAGCTTTAGATATATCTATTTTAAGAATCCTACCAACCTTCTTAATTGAGTCCATAGAGGGAATAAGCTCATGGGTGGTGATCAGATCATACAAAATGTTTCTTCCTTTCAGAAACCCCCTTTGATTATTAGATATCAAATCATATAGAACTATTTTTAGTGTATTAATAAAATTTTCAAATGATCTTGTATAGTATATTGCACAAGGTAATAGACCTAGAATCTGCCATCTTAGTAGCATCTTCCAACTTAGGAATCAGTGCTATAGAAGTGAAACAAACTTGTTTAAGAAGCTTACCATTTCCCAAAATATCCCTAGCACCATTGTGGATATCCCTCTCCACTATATATCCCAAAATTATTAATAAAATGCAAGAGGAAAACCATCAAGTCTCGAGGCTTTGTAAGCCCCAAAATAGAAAATATCTTCTTTAACTTCCTATAGGCTAATCTTTTCTGAAAAAAAAAATTTATCTCGATTCGATATCATTTTAGTGATGAAATAAAGCATTCCATTTGGGTCAAGTAAATCAGTTTGCACATTTTGATGGGAATCAGCAAAGAAGGAAACAAAAATGTTGAATATCTAGATTCCTCATCTTCAGTAAAAGTACTTGTCCTATTTCTGCTCCTATGTTTAAAACTAATTCTATATTTTTGTTTCCAAAATATTTCCTCTTTTTTATTATTTATGATCCGTTCCTCTACTAAAAACCTTTCTTCTCGACTAACATCTAAATTTATCTTCCTTGCTTCCAATTTTTCTTGGATAATTTTATCTTCAAGGATGTTTGTTTTTTAGCAAGAAAGATATTACCAAAGTAGATTTTATTCCACCCTTTAACCTTTTCCTTGATTAATTTCAACTTTTGATGAGTTTGAAAAATGGGTGTACCCACACAATGATGTTTTTCCAACGTTCAACTAATTTCCCAAAGTCCAAATGACAAGTCCACATTATTTCATATCTCAAAGGAAAAGTTTTTTTTCAATCTTTTATCCCAAAATAAAATGATAGCATTATCATGGTCAGAATCCATCTTTTCCAGAACATTCAAGGAGAGATTTTCCACATTATCCCAATTATTGGATACCAAGAACCTATCCATTCTTACTTGAAGAATATGGCTACCTTGTCTTCTACTCAACCAAGTGAAGAAATTTCCCTGGAAATAAATGTCCATAAGACCCACAAAAGAAATAAAGTTTTCCAGAACACTCATGTTTTCACTAAAATAATCAAACCCTCCTTGTTTTTATAAAGGGTGTAAGTGGGAATAAAAATCTCCCCCAACATCCATATATCTAACGAGCAGTTTAACATTAATGAAGAAAATGAGCTCCATAAAGTAGCGCTTTGGGAATAAAAATTTGGAGCATAAACATTTACCAAATTCTATTTTGACCATGTTTTAAATTACATAGAGTGATAGTAAAAGTATTTTTTCAAGAGTGGAAAACAATACCTTAGAAAGAGGCACAGTAAAGTAGAAATGCCCCCGAAAGAACCTTCAACATTGCTAACAAAAAAATCAACAAAGAGAAATATTTTATTAACATTTTTCTTGAGTCCTTCCTCCTTCATTTTAGTTTCTTGGAGTAAAACAATTCTATTTTTTGATCCAATATTGTGCATTTAAGCATGTTTTTATTTACTTGGACATTCAAACCTCTCATATTCAATGACATTATCTTCGTGATCCTAACTCTTAAGGGAACAAATAAACATTGAGTTGTTCTATGATCTTCCCACAAGCAGAGCTTAGATATCTTCACTTCTTTTTATTCCTTGGATTAAAGAGACCATCAAGGGTCCTCTATTTTTTTCTTACCACATATTTTTATACCTCTATGTTTATAGAGTCTCTTTGGGATGGTCTACCCTATTTATTTTCACCTACATCAACCTTCTTCTTTTTCTTAATTTTAACCCCACCTGGGTCTACTCCACTTTCAATTCCTCTTCTGCTAGAATAATTGAGAGGGGGGTGAATGGGTTAGAATCTATTTCATAACAAATTATCCTACAGTCCCAAATTTCTCTATATGTATATCAAAACAAATTCAAACATATAATTCAACTCGGTGAAAATGTAGTCTAAAATCTTAAACTTTCATGAATAGTGTTTACCAAGTATCAGTAAATTAATACTATGATTACCGATCTAGGTCAATAAAATAAAGTGTAAAGTAAAATAAAAATCTACAACATTCATGCACATTGACCCATAGATTTTTAATGTGGAAACCCTACTAAGGGAAAAACCACCTAGGACCAGTAACTCAAAATATTTTCACTCTTCTGAAGTCAGCTCCGTGAAGAGCCAACCCTGTTAAAGGTTACAATGTGCACTGTTAAATTTGACTTGGTTAGAAGATTTAAAACTAACTGTTCTCTCTTGACCATGCATTCACTATGGGGTCAACAAGAAAATAATCAAAATTTTTTGAATGTCATAATAAAGACTTCACTATCCTACTCGGTTAAGATATTTGTCTGTAACAATTGTTGAACTGATACAGTAGTGATCTGATTCAAATACAACTCTAATTTGTAGATATTCATATCTATGGAAAGTACATAATACCTCTGATCAATTTGTTCACTTCAGTTCATCGCATACTTCATACTTATTCTTCTCTTTCCTCTGTCACTCGGTTATGTCTGTAGACAATGCTCAGTTCTATCTTTAACGAGTTTGATCAATCATGCATAAAATTGCATGTATGCGCATCAGATGTGATTCAAAATGAATCTCTTGTCTCTTATATAAACATCATAGCTCATTTAATTTCCATCCTTCAGATATTTTTGCTTAATATCCATCATTGATTTTCCCACTTGATCCATCCTTGATAGTTGTGTTAAAAATGTGTTTCAATATTTGTCGTCCAAACTTCCTTGAATTTTCATGATCGTTTGATTGAAAATAACAAACTTTATCTTTTACCTTGAATTTCATCAATTTCTAGCTCAACATCCAAGTTGGCCTCAATTTGAATTAACTGCTCGGTCTTAGTATTAATTGTATTGTGTCGGTAATACCTTGCTTAGTTATCACTATGCTCAGTATACACTATGTTTTACTTGGTGTTCACTGTCTCTCGGTGTATACAAAACTCTTCATTTTTTACCACATAAAAATTGTCTATTCTAGATATTTTATAAGAATTTTTTTCCACTGTAATAATACTCAAATAAGTTGACATCATTGTTAATACATTAACTGATAATGTTTATCATCACTTCAACAACTCAGTTGAATATCAACAAATGACTTCAAATATACAATCAGTTGTAGTTCATCAATCTCTCCCTTTGGCATTGATGGCAACACAATATGAAATATGCAATAAAAATCCATGCAACAAAGTACCAAACCTCTTTTCTTCAACTGCAACATTTTTGTAGCTTTATCTAGCTTGAATATAAATTATGTCAGTATAAAATCTCACCAAGCAGACTCTCCTTGCAGTTTTGACTTTTCTATTCTTGAATCTCTTAGTAGATTAGATATGTCTCTCCCTTTCTCTTTTCTCCCTTTAGTGGATATATATTTTATTGATCAACTATCTATTTATATTTCATCGATCAACTCTCTCCCTTTGACAACAATGCCAAAAATAAATATGCAGCTCTTCAGTAGTAAATTAAAATATCTTTGATTTTCGGTGTTGTAAGTACCTTTTAGTGTACTGATATCTCTGTGTTGGTCCAGTTTAGCTTTGCATCAACATGATTGATATTTTGATTTCATGTATGTTGATGCAACCTCCTACTTATCTTAGTTACCAATAGACAAGGGACAAACCCCTAGTCTACCTCTCAAGTACTCAAATGTATCCTTCGGTAAGGGTTTTGTGAATATCTTTGCAAGTTGTTATTTTGATTGTACATATTCTAGTATCACTTGTTTGTCTTGTATTTGTTCCCTCAAGTAGTGATATTTTATAGATACATGCTTTGTCTTTTCATGCATCACATGATTCTTTGAAATATTTATAGAACTTGTATTGTCACAGTAAATCATCACTGGATCAGTGATCTCTTCATTCATTCCTTTCAAATGTTTTTTTATCCATGCTATGTTTGAATAGTTTACAGTAGTAGCAACATATTTTGCTTCTGCAGTTGAATCAGATATGCATCCTTGCTTCTAGCTTATCCAAGTAACTAGTCTTTCACCAATAAAGAATGCTCCACCCATAGTGCTCTCTCTATCATCTTTGTTCCTATCCCAATCAGTATCAGTATAATATTTCAATTTGAACTTTCCTTCTCTTTTATACCATATTCCATAATCCTCAGTATTCTTCAAATATCTTAAAATTCTTTTTACAACACGCATATGGGATTCTCTACAGTTAGCATAAAATATTGCAACTATTCCGACTGAATGTGCTATTTCAGGTCTTGTGTGTACAACATACATCAATTTACCAATCAAAGATCTGTACAAAATCTTATTTACCTCGGGTTTCTTGTCTTCTTTTGTCAGTTTGCATCCTATCACCATAGGTGTTCTGACCAATTTTGATTCTTCCATTCTGAATGTCTTTAGTACTTCCTTGATGTATTTTGATTGAGTAATGTAGATACTTTTAGTCTGTTGTAAAATCTATAATCCTAGAAAAAAATTGATCTCACCAAACATTGACATCTCAAATTATTTTCTCATTTCATCAGCAAATGAAGTACATAAGTTATCATTACCCCCAAATATAATATTCTCAACAAATATTTCAGCGATAAGAGTTATATCATGAGTTCCTCCTTTAAAATACAAATTGCTATTGTCACTTGTTCTAACAAATCCAATGCTTATAAGATAAGAATGAAATCTTTCATACCATGCTCTTGGTGCTTCTTTCAGTCCATATAAAGCTTTGTGTAACTTACATACCATGTGTGTCTGATCAGGATCAACAAATCCTTCAGATTGTTCAATGTATACCTCTTCTTCCAGTATTCCATTAAAAAATGCAGACTATACATCCATTTGATATACCTTGAATCCTTTATATGCAACATATGCAAGTAGTATTCTTACACCTTCAAGTCTAGAAATGGGTGCAAAATTTTCTCCATAGTCAATTCCTTCTTCTTGTCCATACCCTTTACAATGTAATCTTGCTTTATTTCTAGTTACATTCCCATCTTCATTCAATTTGTTTCTGAAAATCTATTTGGTGCCAATGACATTTTTGTCACTTAGTCTCAGTACTAATGTCCATGCCTTATTTTTTTGTATCTACTCAATTTCCTCATTCATGGCATTAATCCATTCCTAATTTTCTAATGCATCTCTAAGATTCTTAGGCTCAAATTCACAAATTAAACAAGTGCCATCTCTAAACTTACTCCTTGTCATCATGCCTACTCTTTTATCTCCAATAATCTGATCCCATGGATGATTTCTTCTCACATATTTAGCAAGTACTGGTTCAAATCTTGGTTCTTCATTATCTTCTTCTGTGTGTTCATTGTCTTATGGTTCACAATCTTTAGTTTCAGCATTTTCCTGATTCTCGGTCTATGCTACCTTTTGCCTGGTGAAATTACCCTTTTGCATAGTAACATTAGTCATCTGTGTCAGTATAATATCAGGTTCTTCCTAGTAAACAAATTTACTATAATCTTTAGGTTCTTTTATGTTGTCCTCATCATTTTTCTCAGCAAACTCATCAACTTTAACATTTTCACTCTCAATTATTTTGTTAGTTGTCTTTTTCAAACATTTGTAAGCTTTACTCTTAGTAGAATATCCAAGAGATATTCCTTCATCACTTTTCAAATCAAATTTATCATTTCTCTCATCTTTCAGAATGTAACAACGACTTCCAAATATTCTAAAATAACTTACATTTGGTGTATACCCATACCATAGCTCATAAGGTGTTTTGTTTGAATATTTCTTCAGTTTTACTTAGTTCACTATGTAAATAGATGTGCTAACAAATTCTCTCCAGTATGTTTTGGCAACTCCTTTCTCAATCATCAATGTTCTGGCACGATCAACAATTGATCTATTCATTCTTTCAATAATTCTATTCTACTGTGGTGTCCTCGATGCAGAAACCTGTCTCTTAATTCCATACTCATTAAAAAAATTAGTGAACTCATCACAAATAAATTCACCTCCTCTATCAAATCTTAAACACTTCAGATCGTTACCAGATTCTTTTTCCACTTTCAATTTGTACCACTAAAACATCTTAAATGCTTCAATTTTTTCTTTTAAGAACATGACAGTCATCATCTTAGAGTAGTCATCAACAAATAAAATAAAATATGTGTCCCCATAATAGCTCTGTGTTCTTATTGGTCAACATAGGTCTGTATGAAATAACTCCAAAATATCATTAGATGAAAAATTCTTTCTCTTGAAAATAGATTTTGACATCTTACCCATTTGATAATTTTTGCACATTACATGGTCTGGTTTAGATAAGCTCGGTAAGCCTCTTACTTTTCTTTTTATACTAATATTAATTATGTTATCAAAATTTACATGACAAATTATTTTATGCCATAACCTTATATCTTCATTCTTTGTCAATAAGAAAGTAGTTTCAACATTTTCAAGATAGAATAGGTTACCTTTAGATTGTTCACCAGTGCCGATCAATTTTCCTTTTCCACCATAGATTCTTTCTTTTATATTCTCAAATGCGACTTGGTGACTTGTGTTATTCAACCGTGAAACACTCAACATATTGTAATTAAGTCCTTTTACCCAATAAGCATTTTCACATTTGATTTTATTATTCAGCATAATAGTACCTTTTCCTTTTACTTAACATGGTGTGTAATTTCCCATTCTTACTGATCCTCCATCATAATGTTCAATAAATTCAAATTTTCCTTTATTACCAGTCATGTGATGTGTACAACTGCTATCAATAACCCAAATTTTATGTTTACTAACTTTATAAATAAGTGTTGTTTCTATATACCTTTCATCTTCATCTGAATCATCCTTCAAGTCTACAAACATTATCTCAATATATTCATTACTGTCATAACTACTATCATTATTTTTATATTCACCAGTGTAACATTATTTCTTACCACTATCTTTATAGTCTCGGTTATCTCTTCTATCATACTGTCGGTTGCTTCTGTAGTCTCGGTCATCCTTTCTTTCGTTAGATGTATCATTTCTATCACCATTCTTTTTGTTAGGGCATCTTGCAGCAAAATGGCCAATCTCTTTATAGTTAAACATATCAAAGGTAGTTTACCTTTATATCATCCTTTACCTCTATGCAATCTTCTAACCATTAAAACCTCAAGTTCATCAAGTTCCTTGTCATCACTATCACTGTCACTGATATTTTTTATTACATGTTTGCTACTAGATTTACCAATTTTAAAAGTAGACATAAATGCGGACTCCATAGATGGTACAATAATGTTGTCAAATTTATTCAGCTTAAAAGAAATTAATCTTCCAAGAAGACTATCAACGGTAATGTTATTTTTAGGTGCAACTCTTATTTCATGTATTGCAGAGACTCTTATAAAATAAATAGGCAATAGAGTTATAAGAATCTTACTCACAATAGTGTCTTCATCAATGGTTCCACCAGATTATTGAATAGAATTCACAACTTCTTTAAGTCAGGTACAGTGCTGTGTTATGTTCTCTCCTTCTTTCATTCACATGTCATCAAACTTTCCACAAAGACTCATTTTTGGCTCTCAGTACATTTACATATCCTCCATAAACTAGTGTAAGTTGATCCCACATCTTCTTGGCAATTGTACATGTCTTGATGTCCTCAAATTATACATCTGTAAGTGAAGAAGCAATCTCCACCATTATAAGGTTATGTTCATGTTTCTCTTTCATCTGATTAACAATCAAAGGTCCAAAAGGTAGGATGAATTCATTGTCCACATAATCTGCAATGTTGTCTCTAATTCCTGATAGGTATAGTCTATTTCTATTTTTCTATGTCGATAAGTAATCCTTGTTCAACTTAGGTGAGTCTCTCTTATACACATCATTATCTTTAGCTTAAGTCCTTCAAAATTGTCTTCTAAGCATTGTATGCTCTCTGATAAGCATTGTATGCTCTAATACCAATTGTTGGAATAAATGAGTGGGGGTGAATCAGTTAGAATTAGTTTCCTCACAAACTATCCTATAGTCCCAAATTTCTCGAGTTGTATATCAAGACAAAATCAAACATATTATTTAACTTGGTTAAAATGTAATGTGAAATCTTAAACTTTCATCAATAGTGTTTACTGAGTATCAGTAAATTAATACTTTGATTACCGATCTGGGTCAATACAGTAAAGTGTAAAGTAAAATAACAATCCACAACATTCATGTACATTGACACATTGATTTTTAACATGGAAACCCTACTAAGGGAAAAACCACCTGGGACCGGTAACCCAAAATATTTTCACTCTTCTGAAGTAAGCTCAGTGTAGAGTCAACCCTGTTAAAGGTTACAATGCACACTATTAAATGTGCCCTGGTTAGAGGATTTAAAACTAACAGTTCTCTCTTGACCATGCATTCACTATGGGGTCAACAAGAAAAAATCAACATTCTCTGAATATCATAATAAAGAGTTCACTGTTCTACTCAGTTAAGAGATTTTTCTATAACAATGGTTAAACTGATACAGTAGTGATCTGATTCAAATACAAATCTGATTTGCATATATTCAGATCTATGCTAAGTACATAATACCTCTGATAAAAATTTTCACTTCAGTTCATATCATACTTCATAGTTGTTCTACTCTTTCCTCTATCACTCAGTTATGTCTACAAAAAATGCTTGGTTCTGCCTTTGACCAGTTTGAATAGTCATGCATAAAATTGCACATATGCGCATCAGGTGTGACTCAAAATGAATCTTTTGTCTCTTATAGAGACATCATAACTCATTTAATTTCCATCCTACAAATATTTCTGCTTAATCTCCATAATTGATTTTCTTGCTTGATCCATCCTTGGCAATTGTGTTAAAAACATGTTTCAATATTTGTCATCTGATCTTCCTTGAATTTTCGTGACCGTTTGTTCAAATAACAAACTTTATATTTTACCTTGAAATCATCAATTGCTAGCTGAGCATCCAAGTTGACCTCAATTATAATTAAATTCTCAGTCTTAGTATTAACCATGTTGTGTTGGCAATCCCTTTCTCGGTTATCACTATACTCGGTATACACTATGTTTTACTCGGTGTCGACTATCTCTCACTGTGTACAAAACTCTTCAATTTTTGACCAAATAAACATTTTTTGTTCTAGATCTTTTCTAAGAAAATTTTCCACCATAATAATAATCAAATAATTTGACATAAATGAAAATACATTAACTGATAATGTTTATCATCACTTCTGCAACTCACTTTAATATCAAAAAATGACTTCAAACATACAATCAGTTGTAGTTAATCATCTTCATCTTGATTCTTCCTAGCTTTGGATGGTGATGGGTGGATGATAACCCCAAGATACTCTAATTTTATTCAAGGTTATTTGTCCCCTGATCCTTATTTCCCAAAATCCCTTCAATCCCTAGAGCTAGCTAGCCAGTAGTTGGTTCCACATTCTCCTTATTACTTATATCCTTATCTTCTACACTATCTTCTTCCCCCTCCCTTTACTACCATTGGGGTTATCTATTTGTTGATTATGACCATTCACTGAAGCCTCCATATTGGAGGGCCCATTTGAGACCTTGACCGTGTTGGCAAGTTAACTTCCTGAGGAAGCATGACTCATTTTGTGTTGTCATCATGGCAACAAAGTCATGTTTAGTTTATGTCATGAAAGACAAAATGACTAAGTAAGGAAAATAGGGCAGATAGAGATACTCAGCGAATAACACATCAGCGCACATGTGAAAGATTGATTAAACTTATGTGCATTTAGATATAATTTGTATGACATGTGTACATGCTACATCTAGACACACATAGTATGGAAGTATAGTACAAAAAAGTTACAGGCAGATCAATAGACTAGCAGTCCAGAAGACAGAGCATGGAAGCCAACTAAGTGTTTTGATCAGCGTGTATTATTTTTTTATGTAATGGAAAAGTGCCTTTGGTTATATGATTTTAATAATGTAATTAGCATTGTAGTAAACATTCTTGAGCTTACTCGTTTGGAGGCATTGTATATTTTGTTTTAGGGCTGACTAGTGTCTTATTTTGGGTCGCGCCTATTTGGATTTGAATATATAAGAACGTAATGTAAAGATATGTTACAAGCGTCGATTATGATGTAAGAGGAAGATACAAAAGAGTAGTATAATGAAGTCAGTATATGATATAGCTCTTTAAGAGAGTAAGAGCATTGGGGCATACACGGAACTGATCAGACAACAGTGTCATCACAACAGTTCATTTTGATATAGTGCATATCATCTTTCAGAAGGTTGTAGACTTCATCTTATTGGGAAGTGAGCCTAGGCAGTGAGCCATATATCTTTAATAGGGTTTTGTAAAAGACTCCTAACAGGGTCAGACCTTTAACCAGATCATTGTACTCATATTGTAAAGACTGCTTCTAACAGGGAAAAGGAACTCTCACTGGTTCATTATACTCAGTACAATAGTTGTGGGTACTAATTCCCACTAGGGTTTTCCTCTGATCAAGGTTTCCCCATAATCATATCATGTGTTATGATTTCTTATGTTAAGCTTCATTCTATGTATGTTTGATTTATGTTTAAGTTGCTAAAAAGTAATTAATAGACAAACACTGATTCACCCCCCCTCTCAGTGTTTCTAAAAATTGGTATCAGAGCTCTGGTCCTCAACAAATAAGTTTAACCACTTGAGGAGATCATGGACTCAACAGAAGTAAAACATTTGAAAAAGAATCTTGAAGCATCTCTTCAAGATCTTGATAGATCTGAAAAAGAAACTGAAGAACTTAGACTGAAAGTTGATGGCTCACAAATGCTTATCAAGAAATTAAGAAAAGATTTGAAAGATTGTTCTACAAGTGATTTAGGGAAAATGATAACAAATCTCAATGAAGAGAATATGTCTCTGAAAGATAAAGTTGAAAATCTAGATGAATAGCTCACAGACAGCCAAATTGCTATTGAAGACAAGATCAAAGAAAGAAAACAACTAGATGATGAACTCTTGAAAGTAAACATGAAAGTCCTGGAATTGGAAAACATAAAGAAGAAGTTGGAATCTGAATTAACAAAAGCAAAGGATAAGATTGATAAAATTCACACAAATTATGATTCACTTCAATCTCAGCTCAATGCACAAAAGAAAAAAGGCGACACTGCTGGTCTTGGATTCAGTGTAGCACAAATTGAAGTCAATTCATTGCAAGAAAGAAAGAAACGTCATGAGGAATATTTAGAAGAAAAGAAAGAATAAAATATTAAAGAGATTAAAATAGATCCACCTAAAAGGGAAATCAAGCAAGCTAACAAAAAAATTTATGCATGTAACAAACATGGTCATTTGGAAAGAGATTGAAAAGAGGTAAGACCTTTCAATGGTTATTGTTTCTCCTGTAATAAGTTTGGTCACAGGGCTATACATTGCAGAAAAAATCAAAGAAATCAGTCATAGCAGAATCAAAGAAGAATGAATCAAAACAATCAGAGAAATCAACGTCAAAGAAATTTGCAGAACACTACATGTCAGATATGTAACTACAATGGACACACAGCAAAGCAATGTAGCATGATGAACAAGAGCATCAGACCTCCTATCATTTATCACACATGTGGAAAGGCAGGACACATCTCAAGGTTTTGCAGATCCAGAACTCAAAAGCAAGATGAACCTAAGCAATCACTATTTGAAGAAAAAGGAGAAGTCAAGTTTGTTCAAGCAAATGAAGATTCAAGAAAAATTTGGGTTGAAGTAAAAAGAAACAATGATGAAGGGCAAGGCAGGAGGATCCCCAATGGAGATGTCCTAGCCCCCATCCAATAACCACACAATGAAACATAAATAACAACACAGAGATTTATATCCACACAATGCAAATACTCATAATAGAATCATTATATTTTCATCCAACATGCCCGGCTGTAAGGCCTTCCGGGTTACAGCCAAATACAATGCAATTACAAT
>MU228404.1:301973-336990 GCA_018584345.1 Thuja plicata
CAAGCAACCAAGACCATGCCAAGTTCCATTAAATATATCAAAACCAATTAACAAAGACCCAAGTAGGTCCACACAACTCTACCAAATCCCTCACACATGAAAATAAGTCCACACAACTCCATCAAATATCCCAAACATGCAGGATAGCCAACTACCCTGGGATGCTCCTGCATCAAACAATGATGTTGACAAAGTAGTTGATGCATCCCCAGTGGATGCACCCTCTACTTCTGCTTGAATAGACCTTATTGGTCTTAGGGGGAGCTATTCTAGCTTAGGACCCCTGCGTAGTTGGTATACTCACCTTTGAGTATGCGCCTATGAATTCATGGTTATTAGCACATAATATTTCTATATTCATTCACGTATTGTCAAAAATGCATCGGGATCAAAGTTTCAAAATCTCTGAGTAATCTGTGTATGGTTGATAAGATTAAATGTGAGAGATTGTATAAAAGAAAGTAAGTGTTTGATCTTCTTCACACTTTCATTCAAGAGCACAAAATTTGAAGAGAATTGGAGCACTAGACATCAAAGCACAGAAGCATAATAGATTTGGAAGTTAAGCGAACGGGTAAGAAGTTTGGAACGGAACCCTAGCAGTTGCGCCATTTTGGAATTTTTTGAAACCCTACTTAAGAAAGTTACAAGTAAGTATGGCAACCCTAGTTGTGTTTGATATAGTAGAGAGGAAGAGATTTGTATTCAAGAAGCGTCCATTCAAATCCATACTAGATGATGTGGAAGGGGATTTCTCTAAAACCCCGCTAGGTGTTGTTCACGTGGAAGATATCCGCATGTATATTTACTATAAGAAAGAAACAGTAGGAGATATAAGTATAGCCACTCACATGGGATCTATGATGAAATTTGATTACACATTCAAGGATGATTTTGTGAACTTGATTGATAACCCTATTTTCGAATACTCGAATGCGCATGAGTTTGATGAGCCAGAATGGCTGAAGATTTTGTTAACCAGAATACATGATAATCCTTATTGGATTGGTGAGGTCCCTGTGTGTATCACTATAGACCTAATCCATGAATTAATAGGAGTTCCTAAGACTAGACCACTTTTTCCTACTGGTAAGGTTGTCAAGAAACAAATTGAACAAGTTTGCCTATCTAGAAGTGAAAAGCGTGGAATGACAGTTGACCCTATCAAAGAAGATGACATAAAACTCTTAACAATGATAATTGGGTATAAGTTTCAGCAAGCAAGTAGGTTGAACAGTGTCTCTACAACAATATTCCTAGCAGCTATCAGAATGGTGAAGGATAACACTCAATACAACTTATGCAAGATCTTACGTAGTCAATTGACTGACAACATTCAAATCATCAAGCATGATAGGAGCAAGACATTCAAGTTTGGATCTTTGATCATCTACTTGTATTTCCATATAGTTGGAAAGGTTGCAAACCTTTACCTAGACAAGAGTAAACCCACAATGTCTCAGATTTCACTCAAGGTCACCTTAGAGAGAAGTGTAAGGGATGCCATGGATATGGATATAAAGACATTCAGGATCAAAATACCGAATAGGTTCAGATTATCTAATAAGATAGTTGACAAATATAAGGATACCATATGTTTCATGGTAGAAACAGATTGCACTTGCATGGAGGCAGTTGAACCTAGAACCAAATGGATTCATCCTCTTGGTTATGAAGTGGAAGAACATGTGCTAGAAGGATATGTGAAAGTTCTATTGTCAACGCCCAAAGATCCAAATGAACCTAGATGGGGCACTTACAGAGAGAAGACCAATGAAGTGGATACTATCTTACACAATGTTGATAATAAAAGGAAAGCATCCAAAATTACATCTAACATACTGAAAGTTCATGGAGTCACTCAAGAACATATTGACAAAGCCAGAGATGCCAAGATAGCAAAAGAACTTGAGAAAGCTAAACAGATCCAGAAGAAGAAGAAAGTAGAGAGCACCTTTGCATCCTCTACCACCATTGACTTAGATTCATCTCCACTGTCTACACCAAGCAAGAAGACTAGAGGAAGAAAATAGGCGCCCACAAATCACCCATCCTCAAGGAACACTCAGAGCAAAGAAAAGAATACTCAAGCTCCTCCTGAGGTAGGATTTAGACCTAGTCTAAATGTTTTGATTAGATACACTTTCTAAAGTCTATAATAAGTATCAAGAAATTGATAAGACTGAGATACACTCTATGATCATATCTCATATGATCAAGTTCAAGAAGAAAGTTATTGAACTTAAGACAATGATATCGAATCAGTTATGGAACTTGTTGGAGATCATGAAAAGACATGCAATTGAGGAAGACATGAGGATAAGAAAAGAAACTTTGGATACTCTTCTCCCTATATGCTCGCATGATGAGAAGGCTATATTATTAGATCTGGTGAAGCCTCATCTCCGAACTAAGACAAGGACCCTACAGATTATGAACAAAGAGTATGAGAAGATAGATAAGGAGACTGTAAAGGCATTTGCACAAGTGTTTATGGATAGACACATGTATCCACCAATGGCACCTATGGAAAAATTTACTCTAGCTCCTCCCAAATAGGTTACAAAACAAGTGATTTAGATTGTGCCTATTATAGGTCCACAGGTTTCAGCACCCACAGTGACAATAACTTCTGATATAGATAAAGACTTAGAAGACACTATAGTAGTTGATAACATCAAGATATCCATGACAGCATCTGAAAAAGATATGGACACAGTTGATAAAGCATTTGTAAGCACTAAAGAAATGTGCACTGATGATACCTCTACACAAAAAGATGAAGTTCCCATCAATGATCAAATTGACATAAATGAAGAAAAAGATACTCAAGGTGATAAGACACCAATTAAAGAGATAATAGTAAAGGTTGAATGCATGGACACTAGTCAGAACACTATATTCTCACCATCCACTCAACCATCTACCTCATTGTTGTCAAGGTTAACTCCTGATTCAACAAGTTTGGATGCATGGGGAGAAGAAGACCTAATCAAGATCAGCGTTCTTGGTATGGAAAAGGCAAAAGAGAAACAAGTGATGAGGAACCCTCACTTTTTGGAAATAGTGAACATTTTGAATGACTTAGTACCTGTTGATCAGAAAGTAGCCAAAGTCCAATCAGTTGAAGATGTGGACAACATTTTGACAAACTTCAAAACACACTTTACAAACCTAGTAGATTCAGCTACTAAGATTGCTGAAGATGAATATAAGGAGAGACTAAACGATCTGGTAAAGAACTTTACCTTAGACTTGAACTCCTTAAAGATTGGGAAATCCATACTGAAAGAATTGGCAGCTAAAGGCAAGAGAGTCATAGCAAACTGCATGGACAGAGTGAAGTTCACCTCTGAGCACACTAAAAAGGTAGAAGAGGTAGAGTTAATGGTGGATAGCATAAGAAAATTAGTTGAAACTTCCATGCAAGACATGAACATTTGCAATACTGTCTATCAAGGATAGTTGGATAAAATTGAGAAGGCAAAATTGGAAATCAACAAGATAAGAATAAGAAAAACCCAGTTGAGAAATGCACTTGCACCATCTCTAGCAGTCCTTAATGAGAACATCAAACACATTGATGACACCATGGTGACATATGATCAAGGTCCTTGCATGGATTTGATGAAAATGGAGAAACTGACATATGCCCTATGAGCGCATCTTCAGACAGTTGATGCTATGAAAGTATTTTGGTAGAAAGAGATCCAATCTCTTCAAATTGTGTACCCTGAAGTTTACATGGAGTAAGTATGCAGAGGACTTACAATTTTTTGTACACCTTTGTCATTAATGTCAAAGGAGTAATATAGAATGTGTATATACGGAATAGTATATGTATATACCAATAAAATGTTATGATATAGAGTCATTTTTTGTGTTATGTCATTTTGAGTAAATTGGCCACATTCCTTTGTTGCCATAAATGACAAAGGGGGATATTGTTGGAAAGTTGACTTCTTGAGGATGCATGACTCATTTTTTGTTGTCATCATGGCCACAAAGTCATGTTTAGTTTATGTCATGAAAGACAAAATGACTAAGTAAGGAAAACAAGGCAGACATAGATACTCAGCGATCAGCACATCAGTGCACGTGCAAAAGATTGATTCAGCTTATGCGTGTTCAGATATAAGTTGTATGAAAAGTGTACATGCTACATCCAGACACACATAGTGTGGAACTATAGTATGGAAAAGTTATAGGCAAATCAATAGACCAGCAGTCCGGAAGACAAAGCATGGAAGCCGACTAAGTGTTTTGATCAGCATGTATTATTTTGTTATGTAATGGATAAGCACCTTTGGTTATATGATTGTAATAATTTAATTAGCATTGTAGTAAACACGTTTGATCCGACTTGTTCGGAGGTGTTGTATATTTTGTTTTAGGGCCGACTAGTGTCTTGTTTTGGGTCGCGCCTATTTGGATTTGAATATATAAGTATGTAATGCAAAGATATGTTACAATCATCAATTATGATGTAAGTGGAAGATATAGAAGAGAATTATAATGAAGTTAGTATATGATATGGCTCTTTAAGAGAGTAAGATAATTTGTGCATACACAGAACTGATTAGACAGCAGTGTCATCATAGTAGTTCATTTTGATATAGTGCATATCATCTTTCAGAAGGTTGTAGCCTTCATCTTATTGGGCAGTGAGCCTAGGCAGTGAGCCATATACCTTTAACAGGGTTTTGTAAAATAATCCTAACAGGGTCAGACCTTTAACCAGGTTATTGTACTCATGTTGTAAAGACTACTTCTAACAGGGCAAAGGAATTCTCACAAGTTCATTATACTCAATACAATATTTGTGGGTACTAATTCCCACCAGGGTTTTCCTCTGATCAAGGTTTCCCCGTAATCATATCATGTGTTATGAGTTCTTATGTTAAGCTTCATTCTATGTATGTTTGATTTATGTTTAAGTTGCTGAAAAGTAATTAATAGAGAAACACTGATTCACCCCCCCTCTCAGTGCTTCTAACAGACCAGGTATTATTGTTCATTCTAGCTAAGTCAGCAATGTTAATAACAACAATCACATTATTATCTAAAATAGTAATAGGGCCTTCAATACTTTGTTTTAGATCATTAATAGTGTCATCATTACTATTCTCTTGTTGGACCCCTTCTTTGGTTTAGTCAATTGCGGGGCTAGTAGAGTTGTTTCCTCTAGCTGGCTCTGTCTGACACTCCAAACTAGCTTTGGAAGAGGATATAGTTAGATCATCTATTTTTTTATTACTCATTTATAATTTTACTCCACCGCTTCAACCAAGGGGATTCCAACATTACTTTCCTCTACCTTCTAGGTATTACCTTATGTGTATTTTTAAGGAGGTGTTGATTTATGGTAGATGAAAGTTTGTAAGCATTACAAAGATGACCATATTTTTTTGCATATATGACAATAAGATTTTTCATTTTCATATTCAATAGGTAGATTCTAATTTCCAATTCAAGAAGGGAGGATAATGGAGGGAAGGAAAAATTTAGTAGCCATGTTAACATAAATTATGGAAAAAAATAAGTCTAGATTTGTGTTGTTTTATTCTGTCCAAAACCAATAAGCTCTTAAAAGAGTTGGCAATGCCTCTAAAAACTCCATAGTTCCAATATTCTAAAGGGAGACTATGAAGGTAGACTCAAATAGGAGCAACAACACCTAGATCCTTCTATGGTTCAAATTCTGGATTCCACTCGCAAAGAGACAAGAATGTTTTAAAGTTGCTACCACATGTCTAGGATATATTGCAAGAACTTATCAAGATCTTCCATATTCACAAAACAAAATGAAAAGATACCATCGACCATAGTATTGATCTTCACACTATCTTTAAATTTCCATTGTAGATCAATCCTTTTCCTAATCTGATCTATGTTCAGAGGAAAGGCAGGGAGCTTACCAACAAGGGATAATCTAAGCTCAGCACTGGAATCATTCATCATCTCATCACAGAATTGAACTGTCAAACCATCAATCTTGCATGGCTTCTTTATCCATTCTCGCAAGATTAAAACCAAAAATCTTATCAACAAAGGATGTTGGTTCCTCTTCATAAAAAATGACTCCAGATGAATAGGAGAGGATCTTGGAGACCACTCATAAGTTCTTTGTCCTGAAACAACAAAGTTTACAATAATATGAACTAAATAATTAGGTTTTAGAGGAATATCCCTCATATTGAGAGAGGGGAAAGATGGGGCTACCAGATTGTGGGCCCCATCTATTGTTCCAATTAGGGAAAAACACTAAATGATACTAGTATTGACTAACGAGATGATCAAACCCAGCAGAGTAGTGCACAATTTTTTTCAATGATCCTCAAATATACATGCTATGTAAAATACAATGTTGAACTTATTACATTAATGATTTTTCCAAATTATCTCTCTTAAATAGGTGCCAGACATATTTGACCATATTGTTTCTTTATAATTAGGGATGTGAGGGTTTTTAAATGATCCTCAAATATACTTGTTATCTGAAATACAATGTTAAACTTATTACATTAATAATTTTTCCCAATTCTCTCTTAAATAGGGGCAATACATGTATTTGTCCATATTGGTTCTTTATGATTATGGAGGTGAGGCGTTTTCTTCTTATCCATGCATGGCATAGTGTTTAAGAGATAAGTCTATAGAAACAATTAATGATATAATTATTAATTTTGAGATTTTAAATTTGAGCCATGTGTAGGGTGTAGGGATTTGTTTAGAGTTTACAAATTTCTTATAGAGTTGAGCTAGAAAGGAAACTATTTCTAGTAAAAAAACTATCAATATACATAATTTTGGGTTCTAAATAATTTGATGGTTATAATCTTAGAAGAATAACACACAATAAATTATTAAGTGTTTTTAGAATTTAGTGTAATAATTTGACACTATTTACATTTAATATATGCATTTGGGTTTTGTTTAAATTTGGCATGTGGATTAGAACATTGCATATATTTTGTGTAAAAAAATAAATATTTTATGAATTAGTTTATTTTATTTATATAATTATTTGTAAATATCTTTGGTAAGCAAACTATAACTTTTTGTAAATTTATTAGAATATTTTTTACTATGAAGGTATTACTTTTATATATATATATATATATGTTAAGTTTCATGTTATTTCTTTCGATTGGTGTTAAAAAAGCATATTTATATTTTAAAAAAAATCTATGTAAATATGTTGAAAATACTATGAGGATGTAACTAAGGTGTGTAAAAAATATTAAACAATTAATTTCTTCATAATGTATTGAACTTAGACAATTTATAGAAACCTTAACCTTGGGCACCTTCAAGCTTCTATAATACCTAAAAATTGATAAACCTAACAATTGTTAGTAACAAAAGCTTACAATTAATATTTTAAAATTTTTGTAACTTTAAACTATTAACTTTATCAAGACTTTGAGCTAAAACCGAAAATATAATATTTAAAATTATGTGGTGTCCTCCATAATATTATATAAATATTAAGAGATTTTAATTTTCTTGTAAATTTAGATTATTTCTTTTATTGTTTACTTTGATTTTTATTCTAAAATATATTTTCTCTTTATAATAAAATTTGTACTTTTTGTTTATGAATAGTTCATTCCATTAATATTTAATTAAGAAACATTACACTTCACAAAAAATTAGTTTTAGGATATGACATCACTTCATAAATGTCACATGTGTAGAGCCTAAAAATCTAGCTAAAAACATAAACATGGGCACATCTCGAAAGAAAAAATAAGTAAACAAGTCGCTAATTAGCTAATACAGTACATGCGGAAGGTGGAGGTTCATAATCATCCTTCTTTCCCCATACATCAGTAGGGTCGAGATTTGGGTTTGGAAGTGATGATCCTTCCTTGATTTATTCTTCTTCTTCATTCTCCTTTTTGGGTAGAGAAATAGCTAGAGAATTCCAATGGAGCTACTTGAAAAAGCTAGGCCACCCAGAATCTCTACCAGATCCTGGCTAGCCAAAACTGAAAGAAGTGGACGGGACAACATCATTAGTAGGTCATCCAAAAATAGAGCTACCCCAGGGTTGTGAGGATGAGCGGTGACAATAAAAATATCTTCCCCTACCAAATTTTTAGTATGTGGCCTAGGAATTTGGTGTATGAGAGTAGTGTGGAGGGGAACTACGACCATGCCGACAACCATGAGGAAAATATCACCCACTAAAGGAAACAATATCTTGTAGCACTCTAGTAACTATACAAGTGGAATTTCCCTAATGCTAATGTAATTCTTGCAAGTGAGCCACCCTGTTGGCTTGTACTAGAATCTGCATCATGACATTACAATATATACATTATTTAGCACATGAAGAAACATTAATATCAAGAAAGTTGTGAGTAAAGAGAACTTCATTTATATATTTCCATAAGTTGAAGAGAGTTTCCATCCTGAAGGAATGTCATATCTGCACAAATTTGAATGGAAATCTAGGTGAATCTCCTAGCAAGATCATATGGTCAGAGAAATTTTCACGCCTAAAAGGCCAAAAGAAGTCATGAATCTAGCACACAACTGTTGGGCTCTCCTACAATACCAGAAAATATTAATGAAAGTCTCTAGTTGTTCACAAAAAGGAGATCGGGGATCTGGCTCACCCAGATAACAAAGGCAAGAGCCTAGGGGAAGCTCTCAATAATGAATACACTGGCTAAATTGAGCCACCTTAGGCTCCACAATGATAGACTACATAGTAAGAAATATTCTTTTCCAAGTGGACTGAGAAGAATGTAAGTGCCAATGCTGGTTCAAAGTGAGAACCATAGGTAGGTGATAAATGAGCTTGTGGTATCCTATCTTGGGATTGCATTTATAAAATAAAGTACATAGAAACTGCCACTAGTCCTTCTTCCACTACTTGATAGGATGAATGCAAAGATTTATATCATATTCAGAGGTAGTATCAAGACCATCAAGTCAAACGTATGTCGATCTAAGCGAGTTATGAAAAATTGATTTACATATTATGAGATGTATGGTTGTTTAAGTTATTATAATATTTGGTGAGTCATTAATTATTGTACTCAGTTCTACTGAGTGAGTCAGTGAGCTAAGTTTAAGTATTTAAGTTTGAATTTGTCTGATTTACCACTCCCCCCCTCTTAGCGGATCAACAGAAGTTGCAACACTTTCATGCCCTAGGTGGATTTCTATTAAAACTATTCCACTGATTTTGTAGTAGGTTCTCCCTTAAATCCTAGAACCATTCAGTGATGTCTTCAAGATGGATGAATCTTCATCCCTCCTCCCTCTTTTTGATGCTAGGTTTCTCATTCTTGTTAATAATGTCTTTGGTTTCCCAAGGAAAATTTTGTGCTGAACTGAAAGATGATTAAATTATTTGTTCTTTAAAATTCCTAGGGGGCTTGATGCTTGTTTCGTCTAATGAAGGAAAGGGCACCTAAAATTTTTTTCCCTATTCTTAAAAATAAAAATAGACTATAAATAAATAATGGAAAAAGACTCACCCTATCTCTAGTGACCCTTTATAAAATGTTGTTCCTAAATTGAGCAATAATAGTGAAAAAAAATCCCCATAGTAGTGAGCGTAGCCATTCCTCTTAGCTAGACACTTCTAAAGGAAGGGATCTCGCCCCTTCAGGTGATAAATCCCTATAGGGTATGTCTTCTCCCCCAATGTATAACCCTAATCTTGAGGCTAAACTTGATAGGCTTCTAAGTGAAGTAGAAAAGGCCCCTGACCCTATACCCCTGAATGATGTTATGACTCCCCATATCGGATCTTATTCTAGAATAATGGAGGGTGGAAGAAGGGATAGGACTAATAATTCTTAGTAGCTGGTCCTTGAGAAGATCAAAAATATTTTTTGGAAGTTAGGGCCCATGTATATCCGGAAAAAAATAACAGCAAGCTTAGAAGATTTAGTAATATAGTCTCTTCTAACCTAGTTGATAACCTCTTTATGGGGGATAAGTCCACAAAAGTGGATAATGGTGTCCAAGACTAGACCCCCACCTTTGGTATGGGCACCAGTGAGTTTTATATCGCCGCTACTTCTCTACAAAGAAAATTGAATACTAGCTTGAACCTCACAACTGAGGATGAATTATGTAAAATTGAGGCATATGAGGCTTGTAATAGCGTGTTTAATAAGCCAGATGGTCATGCCCAAGATGGGGATAGTATTGGATTCCCCCTAGTCATTCTTGCGGGCTTGTCCCAAACCTAAGAGATTGTGAGGGTGATTGTCAAGAGGACACAGTGAAGATGATAAAGGGGTCATGGGCTATTGTTCTTTATTGCATTAAATCTAGGGAAGAAATTGTTGGCAATTTGACTACCTGAGGATACATGACTCATTTTGCCTTGTCATCATGGCAACAAAGTCATGTTTAGTTTTTGTCATGAAAGACAAAATGACTAAGTAAGAAAAATAGGGCAGACAGAGATACTCAGCGATAAGCACATCAACGCACATGCGAGAGATCAATTTATCTTATGCGCATTCAGATATAAGTTGTATGACATGTGTACATGCTACATCCAGAATGCATAGTACGGAACTACATAATGGCAAAGCTACAAGTAGATCAATAGACCAGTAGTCCAGGAGACTTAGCATGGAAGCCGACTAAGTGTTTTGATCAGCGTGTGTTATTTTGTGATGTAATGGCTAAGAACCTTTTGTTATATGTTTGTAATGATGTAATTAACATTGTAGTAAACATGCTTGAAGCCAACTTGTTTGGAAGTGTTGTATATTTTGTTTTAGGGCCGACTAGTGGTTTGTTTTGGGTCGCTCCTATTTGGATTTGCATATATAAGTATGTAATGTAAAGATACGAAAGAAGTGTCAAATATAATGCAAGAGGAAGATACAGAGGGACACTACTATGAATTCAGTATATGATATAGCTCTTTGAGAGAGTAATAACATTCACGCATACACGGAACTGATTAGACAACAGTGTCATCACAGCAGTTCATTTTGATATAGTACATATCATCTTTCAGAAGGTTGTAACCTTCATCTTATTAGGCAGTGAGCCTAGGTAGTGAGCCATATAGCTTTAACAGGGTTTTGTAAAAGACTCCGAATAGGGTCCAACCTTTAACCAGTTCATTGTACTCATATTGTAAAGACTGCTTCTAACAGGGCAAAGGAACTCTCACAAGTTCATTATACTTAGTACAATATTTTTGGGTACTAATTCCCACCGGGGTTTTCCTCTGATCAAGGTTTCCCCATAATCATATCATGTGTTATGAGTTGTTCTGTTAAAGCTTCATTCTATGTATGCTTGATTTATGCTTAAGTTGCTGAAAAGTAATTAATAAGACAAACACTGATTCACCCCCCCCCCCCCCCCCCCCTCTCAGTGTTTCTAACAATTGGTATCAGATCTCTGGTCCTCAGCAAATAGGTTTAACCACTTGAGGAGATCATGGACTCAGCAGAAGAAAAACATTTGAAAAATAATCTTGAAGAAGCTCTTGAAGATCTTGATAGATCTGAAAAATAAAATGAAGAACTTAGACTAAAAATTGATGGCTCACAAATGCTTATCAAGAAACTAAGAAAAGATTTGAAAGGTTGTTCTACAACTAATTTAGGGAAAATGATCAAAAATCTCAATGAAGAGAATATGTCTCTGAAGGATAGAGTTGAGAATCTGGATGAACAGCTCACAGATAGCCAGATTGCTATTGAAGAAAAGATAAAAGAAAGAAAGCAACTAGATGATGAACTTTTAAAAGCAAACATGAAAGTTCTGGAATTGGAAAACATAAAAAAGAAGTTGGAATCTGAATTAATAGAAGCAAAGGATAAGATTGATAAAATTCACACAATTTCTAATTCACTTCAATCTCGGCTCAATGCACAAAAGCAAAAAGGTGACACTACTAGTCTTGGATTCAATATAACACAAACTGAAGTCAATTCATTACAGAAACCTCATGAAGCACCTTTAGAAGCAAGGCAAGTTGAAAATGTTGAAGAGATTAAAGAAAATCTACCGAAAGGGGAAATCAAGAAAGTTAACACAACTTTTTATGCATCAAGAAATTCAAGCAAGTCACAATAGAATCAAAGAAGAATAAATCAAAACAATCAGAGAAATCAACCTCAAAGGAATTTGCAGAACACTACATGTCAGATATGTAACTACAATGGACACATAGCAAAGAAATGTAGCATGATGAACAAAAGCATCAGACCTCCTATTATTTGTCACACATGTGGAAAGGCAGGGCACATCTCAAAGTTTTGTAGATCCAAAACTCAGACGCAAGATGAACCTAAGAAATCACTATTTGAAGAGAAAGGAGAAGTTAAGTTTTTTCAAGAAAATGAAGACTCAAGAAAAATTTGGGTTGAAGTAAAGAAGGACAAAGATGTTGACAAAGTAGTTGATGCATCCACAGTGGACGCACCCTCTACTTCTGCCTGAATAGACCTTCTTGGTCTTAGGGGGAGCTATTCTAGCTCAGGACCCCTACGCGGTAGGTATACTCACCTCTGAGTATGCTCCTATGAAATCATGGTTACAAGAACACTATATTGCTATATGCATTCATGCATTGTCTAAAATGCATCAGGATCAAAGTTTCAAAATCACTGGGCAATTTGTGTACAGTTGCAAACATTAAATATGGTAGATTGTATAAAAAGAAAGAAAGTATTTGATCATCTTCACACTTTCATTCGAAGAGCATAGAATTTAGAGAGCATTGGAGCACTAAGAAATCAAGGCACGAAGGCATAACAGATTTGGTAGTTGAGTGAAAGGATAAGAAGTTTGAAATGAAACCCTAGTAGCCACACTATTTCAAAATTTTGTGAAACCCTACTTAAGGAAATTCCAAGTAAGTATGGAAACTCCAGTTGTGTTTGATATAGCAAAGAGGAAAAGGTTTGTATTCAAGAAACATCCATTCAAATCCATACTGGATGATGTGGAAGGGGCTTTCTCCAAAACCCCACTAGGTGTTGTTCATGTGGAAGATATCTATGTGTACATATATTGCAAGAAGGAAACAATAGCAGATGTTAAAATAGCTACTCATATGGCATCCATGATGAAACCCGACTACACATTCAAAGATGAATTCATGCACTTGATTGATAACCCTATCTTTGAGTATTCTAATGCGCATGAGTTTGATGAGCTTGAATGGGTAAAGATTTTGTTGAGAAGAATACATGATGATGTTTACTGGATTTGTGAGGTCCCTGTGCATATCACCACAGATCTAATTCATAAATTAACTAGACTTCCCAACATTAGAACACTCTTTCCCACTAGCAAGGATGTCAAAAAGTAGATTGAACAACTTTGTCTATCAAGGAGTGACAAGCGTAGAATGACAGTTTACCTTATCAAAGAAGATGACATAAAACTTCTAACAATGATACTTAGATATAAGTCTCAACAAGCCAGCAGATTGAATAGTGTCTCTGCACCAACAGTCCTAACAGCTATAAGAATGGTGAAGGACAACACTCAATACAACCTATGTGAGATCTTGCATGGTCAATTGATTGACAACATCCGAATCATCAAACATGAGAGGAGCAAGACATTCAGGTTTGGATCTCTGATCATCTAATTGTATTTCCATATAGTTGGAAAGGCTGCAAACCTTTACCTAGACAGGAGAAAACCCACAATGTCTCATATATCACTCAAGGTCACATTAGAGAGCAGTGCAAGGGATGCCATGGATATGGATATAAAGACATTCAGGATCAAAATGCAGAACAGGTACAGACTATCTGAGAAGATAGTTGACAAATACAAGGATACCATATGTTTCATAATAGAAACAGATTCCACATGCATGGAGGTAGTTGAACCTAGAACCAAATGGATTCATCCTCTTGGTTATGAAGTGGAATAACATGTGCTAGAAGGATACGTGCAATTTCTATTGTCAGCGCCCAAAGATCCTAATGAGCCTAGGTGGGGCACCTGCAAAGAGAAGACCAATGAAGTGGATAATATCTTACACAATGTTGATAATAAAAGGAAAGCTTCCAGAATTACATCCAACATACTGAAAGTTCATGGAGTCACTCAAGAAGATCTTGACAAAGCCAGAGATGCCAAGATAGCAAAAGAACTTGAGAAAGCTGAATAGATCCAGAAGAAGAAGAAAGTAGAGAGCACCTCTGTGCCCTCTACCACCATTGACTTAGATTCATCTCCATTGTCTACTCCAAGAAAGAAGACTAGAGGAAGAAAATAGGTGCCTATAAATCACCCATCCTCAAGGAACACGTAGAGCAAAGCTAAGAATATTCAAACTCCTCTTGAGGTAGGATTTAGACCCAGTCTTAATGTTTTGAGGAATAGGATTACTAATGAAGCGAGATTAGATACACTATCTAAAGTCTATGACAAGTATCAAGAAATTGATAAGACTGAGATACACTCTATTTATCATATCTCATGTGATCAAGTTCAAAAAGATAGTTCTTGAACTCAAGACAGTGATACTGGATTAGTTATGGAACTTATTGGAGATCATGAAAAGACATGCAATTGAGGAAGACATGAGGATAAGAGAAGAAACATTGGATACTCTTCTTCCTATATGCTCGCATGATGAGAAGGCTATATTGTTAGATCTAGTGAAGCCTCATCTCTGAACTAAGACAAGGACCCTACAAATAATGAACAAGGAGTATGAACAAATAGGTAAAGAAATTGAAAAGGCATTTGCACAAGTCTTTATGGAAAGACACATGTATCCACCAATGACACCTACAACAAAAGTTACTCCAGCTCCTCTCAAACAGGCTACAACTCCAGTGATTTAGATTGTGCCCATGATAGGTCCACAGGCCTTGTGCCCATAGTGACAATAACTTCTGATATAGACAAAGACTCAGAAGACACTATTGTAGTTGACAATGTCAAGATATCCATGACTGCATCTGAAAACAATATGGACATAGTTGATAAGGCATTTGTAAGCACTGAAGAAATGTGCACTGATGATACCACCACACAACAAGATGAAGTTCCAATCAATGACCAAGTTGACATAAATGAAGATACTCAAGATAATATTCAAGGTGACAAGACACTGATAAAAGAGAAACCAGTGAAGGTTGAATGCGTGGATACCAGTCAGAACACTATATTCTCACCATCCACTCAACCATCTACCTCATTGTTGTCAAGGTTAACTCTTGATTCAGCAAGTTTGGATGCATGGGGAGAAGAAGACCTAATCAAAATCAGCATTCTTGCTATGGAAAAAGTAAAGGAAAACCAAGTGATTAGGAACCCTCACTTCTTGGAAACAGTGAACATTTTGAATGACTTAGTGCCTACTGATCAGAAAGTAGCCAAAGTCCAATCAGTTGAAGATGTGGACAATATTTTGTCAAAATTCAAATCACACTTCATAAGCTTAGTAGAATCTTCTACTAAGATTGTAGAAGATGAATACAAGAAGGAGAGACTGGATGATTTGGTAAAGAACTTTACCTTAGACTTGAGCTCCTTAAAGATTGGGCAGTCTATATTGAAGGAATTGGTAGATAAAGGAAAGATAGTCATAGCAAACTGCATGGACAAAGTAAAGCTCACCTCTGAGCACACCAAGATGGTAGAAGAAGTAGAGCTAATGATAGATAGCATAAGAAAATCAGTTGAAACTTCAACACAAGACATGAACATATGTAAAAATGTCTGCCAAGGGCAGTTAGACAAAATTGAGAAAGCAAAGTTAGAAATCAGCAAGATAAGGGTAAGGCAAACATAGTTAAGAAATACACTTGCACCATCCTTAGCAGTCCTTAATGAGAACATAAGATAGATTGATGCCACTTTTGTGACATATGATCAAGGTCCCTACATGGATCTGATAAAAATAGAGAAGCTGACATATGCATTATGCGCGCATCTACAAACAGTTGATGCTATGAAAGCATTTTGGCAGAAATAGATCCAATCTCTTAAAATTGTGTACCCTGAAGTGTATATGGAGTAATTATGCAGTAGACTTACCAATTTTTGTACACCTTTGTCATTAATGTCAAAGGGGGAGTAATATAGAATGTGTATATGTGGAGAAGTATATGTATATATGATGATATATAGTCACTTTTTGTGTTAAGTCATTTTGAATAAACTTGACCACATTCCTTTGTTGCCATAAATGACAAAGGGGGAGATTGTTGGCAAGTTGACTACCTAAGGATTCATGACTCATTTTGTGTTGTCATCATGGCAACAAAGTCATGTTTAGCTTCTGTCATGAAAGACAAAATGACTAAGAAAAATAGGGTAGATAGAGATACTCAGCGATCAGCACATCAACGCACATGTGAGAGATCGGTTTAGCTTATGCGTGTTCAGATATAAGTTGTATGACATGTGTACATGCTACATCCAGACACACATAGTACAGAACTACATAACAACAAAGTTACAAGCAGATCAATAGACCAACATTCCAGGAGACAGAGCATGGAAGCTAACTAAGTGTTTTGATCAGCGTGTGTTATTTTGCGATGTAATGGCTAAGTGCCTTTTGTTATATGTTTGTAATGATGTAATTAACATTGTAGTAAACACGCTTGAAGCCGCCTTGTTTGGAAGTGTTGTATATTTTTTTTAGGGCCAACTAGTGTTTTGTTTTGGGTTGCTTTATTCAGATTTGCATATATAAGTATGTAATGTAAAGTAATGAAACAAGTGTCGAATATAATGCAAGAGGAAGATACAGAGGGACAGTACTATGAAGTTAGTATATGATATAGCTCTTTGAGAGAGTAAGAGCATTCACGCATACACAGAAATGATCAAACAACAGTGTCATCACATCAGTTCATTTTGATATAGTGCATATCATCTTTCAGAAGGTTGTAGCCTTCATCTTATTGGGCAGTGAGCCATATACCTTTAACAGGGTTTTTTAAAAGACTCCTAATAGGGTCCGACCTTTAACCAGGTCATTGTACTCATATTGTAAAGATTGTTTCTAACAGGGCAAAGGAACTCTCACAAGTTCATTATACTTAGTACAATATTTGTGGGTACTAATTCCCACTGGGGTTTTCCTCTGATCAAGGTTTCCCCGTAATCATATCATGTGTTGTGAGTTGTTGTGTTAAAGCTTCATTATATGTATGTTTTATTTATGCTTAAGTTGCTGAAAAGTAATTAATAAGACAAACACTAATTCACCCCCCCTCTCAGTGTTTCTAACAGAATTTATTAGTGAGGTCACTAAAAATGGTTTGGGTGAGCAAGAGAAAGGGAAACCTAGGTGCAAGAGAAAGAAAAGGGATAGAAGGGTTAAGAATAGTTTTAATGATGAACTGAGAAGGTGTTTGTGTTAAAAACAAGAGAGGTAGGCTAAAGGTATCCATCTCTAGTTCCTCTAGAAGAAAGGGGAGCAAGGGAAGACCACCAAAATGCTTCTTTTCCTTCAAAGTGTCAGGGGATATAGAACCTTGAATATAGGGTTGGAACTTAAATGTGTATCCTGGAAAATTAGGTGTTTAGAATCCCCAAACAAAAAATATGTGCTCAAAAGGTTTTTGAGAACTCACCAAAATATAGATATTCTCATGCTTTAGGCACTAACAGTTGTTAACTTCACCCTCGACATCAATTTGATATACATATGGCAAGAAGCCATTTGTTTTAAAATCAATCATTGTAAGGGAAAAAGGGGTGCTAACACTTTTGATAAGTCAAAAAAGGCCAAACCATATTGTGAAAGGAGGGGCCTACCCTTGCAATAGAGTAGTTAAGATCATTTAAAATATCAATAATAAGGACATAGGTTTGTGAACAATTTAAGCCTCCATTAACTACTTGGAAATAATAGATATGTGTAAATAGTTGGCTCTATTGGAGGGTCTTCTATGTGTTATTGGAGGGGACTTTAACATGATTGAAAATACAACATATAAATCAGTGGAAGAATATTTTAATGAAAGTGGGATGAGAGATTCTACTAGCCTAGGATGGTAAATAAAGTACAGAAAATAGACCCTCTTGATGGGAAGAAGGAAGAGTATCACAATATATGGTTCACTTGGTGTAACTATTAACATGTGTCCAAAAGGAAGAAGGGGGACCACTTTTCCTTGAATGTTAGACTATTGTTAGATGAAGATGTGATTTTATTATCAGATAATTCAATAGATACAATGCTTTATTCAAGGACCCTAGGGAAAGATGGAACCAAAATTTGGCCAGTTGGAAGGGTTTGTTTTAGAATGTTGGAAAGAATAAAGAAAAATACATGAGGATATATGAAACCATCCTACATAATGAATATTGTAGAGTTGAACAACTCTTACAGTGCGATCCTACTAACATAGAGGCAAATGAAGTGTTGGCCAAGGAAAAGAAGGCATGGAGAAGGATGCAAAATGTCAAAATCATGGGTATGAGAACTCAAGATGGATCAACTAGTTGGAGCATGGAGGCAGAGGATCCAAGTTCTTTTTTCAAATCATAACGTCAAAGGAAGATAAGGCAAACATAGAATCTATATAGGAAGAGGATAGGATCATTTGAGACAAATAAGAGATTCTAGAGGCCTTCATATATTTTTACAGTAAAAATTTTTTACTTTGAAGATAATGATCAGGAAAAGAAGAGGGCTAGGGATATGGTGAAAGGCCTAATTCCAAATAATATTGAGGAATTTGATGTTAGCATCATAGACATGGAAATATTAGAGGTAGAGATCAAAGCATCCATTCTTGCTTTAAGTAATGAAAAAGTGTCAGAGCCTGATGGCCTTCAAGTGAAATTATATAAAAATAATTTGGAATGGATTTGTGAGGAGTTGTATGAAGTCTACATAGAATCCTTTAAATAAGGATCCTTAGGGGGAGATATCAACAGAGGACTCATAAAACTTATTCCCAATGAAGGAGATAGATCTTTGATCAAGAACTACTACCCCATTACATTATTGAATGTGTCCTATAAGATCCTAGCAAGGTTGATTGCCAGAAGAAAAGAGGACACTCTCCCAAAACTGCTCAACCCTACCAAAAATAGGTCTGTTAAAGGAATATACATACTATAAAAACTTGTTGTCATGTTGGGAGGCTATGGAATAGACAAAGGAGTCTAAACAACCCTCTGGCTTGCTTTTGGTGGATTTTGAAAAATCTTATCACCGTATTGAATGGGAATTTATTTTTATGATGCTTGAAGGATTTGGATTTCCAAAGAAGTGTTGCCTTATGATTAGGGTCTTAATGCAGGATGGAAGTTCCATGGTTAAAGTGAATGGGGTCAGGTCTAAACATTTTCTACTCTCCATATCCATAAGGCAAGGATGCCCTTTGGCTCTAGCCTTATTTTTTTTCTAGAAGCGAATGCCTTGCACTACCCAATGAGAGATAGAATTCTCTCCCCACATATAAAAGGAATTACGCTCCCCAACAATGAAGATTTGATAAATATGTTGTTTTCTGATGACACAAATTTTTTGTTTCAGTTGGAGGAAGATAATATGGATGTGTTGAATAAGAAATTGGATCTTTTGTAACACTTTTGGGAGCAAGGTGTCTCTCCCGAGTCCATTATGTTAGGTTGGAACTCTCATCCCCCATCATGGTTCTCTGGATATCCTATAAAATAGGGAGCCTCAGACCACCTTATAAGATATCTAGGAATCCCCTTTGCAACCAGTCCTAACATGAAGGAGATGTGGGCATGGATTCATGCTAAGGTTTATAGAAGGATCATGAAGTGGAAAAAATAATACTTATGTTTGGAGGGGAGAGTAAAATTTTTTCAAAATATCCTCTATTCTTTCTATAATGTTTACTTCTCTTCTACCTAGCTCTTTTTGCAATAATAATCCAATCACATTCAAAAGAAAATTCAAGTTTTTTTGTGGTCAGATGGTAGAGCTAAGAGGGAAAAACACATTGTGAAGTGGGCTTGGTGTGCTATGAAAAATAATGTGGTAGGGTTGGGCCTGAAGGACCTAAAATTATAAGGCATTTATGTGGCTACTAAATGTACTTTTAAATCCCTATAGGGTCAGGAACCATGAAAACTATTAGTTAGACATAACATTACAAGGGCAATCCTGAAATAGAGCCCTACTTGGAAGGGACTTCCTATGTGTGACCTCCTTGCTAACAACTTCCCTATTAGCCACTAGTGTTTAAGGCTCAATGGAAGGGATATGCCAAAAATAATAATCATTTGTGTGGGAAAATTTCAATGTGGTGGAACTTGATACATAAATATAAGCCTCTTCCTTTGTTATAAGGCTTCTTTTCTAGAGTTTGAACTAATAAAGAGATCATGTTGTTGAGTGATATTTTTGTCAAAGGCTATTTAATATCATGGAATGTTTTATCTAATAGATTTGGTATTCCTCCCTCTTAATGGAGGACCTACTCAGCCATCAGAGAGGCAGGCTCTTCCTTGCCATTTTGTAATTCCCGCTCTTCCATTCCAGATAGATAAATCAACTTTTCTTTCCCTGATCCATATTTTTCCTTTCCTGTGTGAAATTCGAGCACATATTCCCCATCCTTGTTGATAATGGTGATATCCTTGATCATGTTTCCATTTTTTGGAGTCTTAGCCTTGACCCTTTTGATTGGCGCCCTTCCTTCTATAGCATACGAGGGAGACCTTTAGAGCCTAAATTTTTTTATTTGTATGCAGTATTATCTAATGTAAGCTTCATGTTCACAAGTTAGATGGAGAACTTAATATTTGTAATTTATGTAGAGGTATTGAAATTTTTCATCATATATTCTTTAATTGTTTGTTTACAATGGAAATTTGGTCCATGTTTGGTTCTCACATTGGTAGCAATCTTAGCTTAGGGGAGATCATTGTTGGTTACATCCCTAGTCTCCTAAAAGATGCTAATCTATTTTTATCTATTCTCTCTGATGAAGTTTTATGGACTATATGGGAAGCTAGGAATGATGATCTCTTTAGTGATAGATTTAGGATCCTTATCGAGTCTCTATGCAAAATCATTATATATGATGTTGTCTCATAGGTCATGGTGACATTTAAGATCCACATAAACAAATTTCAGGGATTACTTAGAGATGGGGAAAACAAGACCCTTGTTTGGGAATTTTCTCATAGATTCACTTGGGCCAGAACCATAGAAGAGAGAGCCCCCTTTGAGGTCACTTTGGAGAAATTCATGGTGGACTTGGATGAACAAAGCAGGGTACAAATGAGAAGAAGAACCCACCAGGATGCATAGGATGTTGAACCAGTTTAGGTGGCACCTCTTGTTGCTGTAGATCCACTTTATCCTATACATATTGTAGATCCTATAACAAAAATCATTCCCATTACTACACCAGAAGCTGAAATGATAGTCCTCAAATGGACTGAAGGACCTATGGGGTATCTTGCTTGGTTCAAAGTCCCCATTATTGCTCATTGAATTTGTTCAGGCTATGTTTTTTTGTATATTTTTATTTAAAACTCATATTGTATATTATTGATCATATGATATTATGTTAGACCTATCTAGATGCCTTTTGTAAAACTGAAGGCGTAGATCAGTGAAATACTACACAGTGATGACATTCTGACGAATGGTAAAATTATTGCACAATGATGGCATAGGTTTGTGCAATACTGCATAGTGATGAAATTTTTGTACGCTGCTCTTATAATTAATAGAAAACATTCTAAATACATATATTTTTAATGTATTCTCATCTGTAACATGTTTTTTAATATTGATAAAATAATATAACATAATTTATTAATATTGATAAAATATTTACACAGTAAAATTTTTAATTTAAAATGACTTCTAAATTTTTGAAAAGAAGTAAAATGAAGATTATAATTTTTTGTAGTTTGCAAGGGTGAACATGATAGAAGAAAACTAGTAATCATTGGGTGCGAATACCCAACAAAACATAAATCAAATGAAAAAATATCTAAAGATTCCTTAGGCAATACCATGGATCAAAATTTGCCTTTATTTTTCACTAGGGTAAATAGAATTCGTCTCAACAAGGGAGAGTGCAATGCAATGCAGAACACTAGAAACACACTACATCAATTCCTAATAGAGAAGATTGTAAGAGGAATGAGTGAAGCATAAGAACCATAAAAAAATCAAGATAATTGGAAAGAACCTAATCAATCTAGATACAAATATTTCATTATTCCTCCAAATATACTCAATCAAATTAGGAGCACTTTAAAGACTTTGGACTTTTTCCATATTGAGTGGCCCAAACTTTCACACTAAAACCATTATCAAATGTTTCTTAGAGAACTTCCAAGGCAGGTTAAGTGTTAGATCTTTGTTTGAGGGTTTTTTTCTTATTGATTGTGCATTGAAATCTCTTAGAAAATAAATATTTCTTATTAATCCTTTTTAACAGATTTTTTTTTAATTTCTTTGAGGGGGAACCAAATTTTGATCCCCAAAAACATGCTCCCCTAAAATTCCCAAAATGTATTCAATTAAAAAATCTCCCCATTGAATACTAGAATTTAGAGGCATTATGGAGATTTGGTGATGCCCTAGGAACTTGTATTAGGGTAAAAGAAGAGTTCTTAATTAGAAAACAAGGAACAAATGCCAAAATTTTAGTAAATATAGATACTAGTTTGAGGTATATTGATAACTTAGAATTCAAAAAAGAAAAAAGGGAGATGGCTTTGGAAAATTAAAATCGACAAGGAGGATTATGGGGGGGAATATATTCAATGACCTAGATTAATTGCTAGTAGGTCTAATGAAAAAATTAATTGGAGAAAGAGTAGAAGAAGGAATCAAATGAGGATAACATCAATCATAAGAATCCACAACAAAAAAATGGAAAATATAATTCTACAAAATTGGATGAAACCCTAGTGGAAGGAGAAATGATGACAAAAGCCAACAAAAATCATGTAGCTTCAATCCAAAGTTGTCATAAGGAAGATCCCATTAAGAGATATGACTACCCTAGTAGGCCTCAAAATCAATTAAAGGAATTTTTTGTAGTTATCCAAGAAGTTCTAACATGATTACTTGAGGACATAAAGGTTTTAATACAATAGGTAAAGTTGCATATATCAATCATAAATCTATTGATTGCAATAGAAAAGAAAATCAGCCAAATAAATAGAAATTTTGAAAAAGATTATTCATTGAGCCCTAAAATGGAGAGAAGGGAGGGAAGGAAAATATGCATTTCAATCACCTCAAAGAACTATGCAAAAAAAAGAGAACAATTTCTTTAAATGGAATGTAATCTAATTCATTGAATGTTTCAAAGGAAACCCCTATCTCTGAGCAAGAAGAGTAGAATCAGAATAAAAATAAAGAAAAGGTGGGGACTACTATAGGAAACCCCACTTAAAATATAATTAGAGACAATATGGGAATCATTAGGTTTGTCTAAACCATCAGAAGTAGATGATGAGGAAAAAATGAAATTAAAATAATCACTTTAATTCAAAAATACTATAAGTAGATGAATCCGAAGAAATTGTAGAATAAGAACTATTATTTTGAGAAAAAAATAATCAAGAGAAAGAGGAATGGATAGATGGGGAAGAGACCCTTGGCATAAGTCAAAATTATCCTAATAAAAAAAATCAGATTGTGGGGAATCCTCAGCAAAAAGTAGGGGTATGAAGTCTCTAACAAAACTTAGATTGATGGATGGAGAAACCAGATATCAACCCAAGATCGCCACCTTATTTAACTCATAGAAGGGGAAGATCCTTCCCTAGGAACCATGATACTCCTAATTTGGAAATTTGGGGGCTTAAAAACCCCTCACATTTATAGAACTTGGTCAAGTGTGGAATCTCTCTAGAAAAATAAGAAATAATACTATTGCAAGAGACCAAGTTGACCAAAGATGAAATGATAGATTTTGAGAATAGATTAATAAGTTTGGAAGCTAACTATTTCAATTAGATGGTACTTCTGGAATAATTTACATTCTCTATAATCTAGAGGTGAAGTGGCCTTTGAAACTTTATTTGAAAGGAACCATTGGCTAGGAGGAGTGATAAGAAGTGCTATTAGTAATCTAATATTTGTCTTGATAAATATTTATGAATCAATTGCAAATAATAAAAAGAAGTTGTGAGGAGAGTTAGATAATTTCATGAGCTAGATCTCATCCCCACATACAATAATTGGCAGAGATTTCAATAAATTCTTCATCTCTCATATAAAAAGGTTGGGATTCAGAGGGAAACTCTGGCTTAAGTTGATTTTAGAGATTGGGTGAATAGGAATAATCTCTTAAAAATGGAAATAAAGAATGAGTATACACAAGGAACAATAAAAAGTTATGATTTAGTAATATCTTTGAGAAACTAGATAGGTTTATTTTCAAGAGGGGTGTACAAAACTTCCCCTTTGGGTTTAAATCCTTCATCAGACCATTTCCTTGTTTACCTAGTTATAATAAGTAATAAGAAACCTTAGAATTGCTCCTTAAGGTTTGAAAAGATGTGGATGAAGGATATCTTTTTTGACATGACAGACATTTGGTGGAAAGAGGGATAATTTGAAGGGTCAAATCTATTTTTTTGTGGTTTCATGATTAAATCAATTAAACAAAAAATATTAAAATGGAATAGAGAGCACTTAAAAAATATCTTCTCAACAAAGAATTGTATTAGGGCCTGTTTGGTAGCAGGAATTGACATTATCTAATTTTGGATATTGCCAAATTCCATGTTTGGGTCCTTGAAAAAAAATAGAATTGGAATTCCAAAATTCTCATTTTGCCCCCAAAATGGGAATATCATCTTCCATCTAAATAGGTGGAATTGGAATTTCGAATTCCAATTCCAATTTTTACAAAAGAAAATTTAATATTTCGTGGGATCCATGACTATAAAGATGTATATTATATTGCTATAAGGATATATATATATATATACATGTGTGTATATACACACATGTGTATATATGCATGTGTGTATATACACATGTATATATATACACATGTGTGTATATATACACATGTGTATATATATACACACACATGTATGTGTGTATATACACATATGTGTGTATATATACATGTATGTGTGTATATATACACACATGTATGGTGTGTGTATATGTGTATATATACACATGTGTGTATATGTCTATATATACACATATGTATGGTGTGTGTATATGTGTGTATATATGTGTATATATACACAAATGTTGTATGTGTGTATATATATACACATGTGTGTATATGTGTATACATGGATACACACTTGTATGTGTATATGTATGATGTGTATATGTGTGTATATATACACACATGTGTATATGTATGTATATATACATAAATATGTGTATATGTGTATACACACATGTGTGTATGTGTGTGTATATATACACATGTGTGTATATGTGTATACATGGATACAAACTTGTATGTATATATACACACATGTGTGTATACACACACACATGTATGTGTGTATATGTACACAAATGTGTGTATATGTGTGTATACACACATGTGTGTATGTGTGTATATGTGTATACATGTGTGTATATACACATATACACATGTGTGTGTATACACATGTATATATATATATAGGTGTATATATACACATGTATGTATGTATATATACACATGTGTGCATGTGTGTATATATGCACACATATATACACACCATATTCAAAGAAATTAAAAAATAAAGAATTAAAATTCCTTATGCATCTTCTCATTCATCTTCTGGGTGAACCAAATGGGTCAGACCATATTCCAAATTTCATTTTGAGGATAAGCATCTTCCTGAATTGACCATATCCATGATATGGTATTCCAGCAGCCAAACAGGCCCTTAGGGAAGAAATAGAGAAACTAAATGATGAGGTAATCCAAAAGGGAATGGATCAAGATATGTTCTTAAAGGAAAAATAAATTCTAAATGAATATGATGAGCTATTAGAAGAGGATGAAATTTTTTTGGAGGCAAATATCTAGAGAGATGTGATTGGTTGTCTAAAATAAGAAAAGGTTAGCAAATGCAATGTGGATTGTTCCCACTTTCCTAATGCACAATCAGAAGGAAGATGTCCCAATAGGCTCAAGTAGTACTTAATCTCTAAGTGTGTCAATGATACTTTGTTGATTATTATATTGGAATGAATCTAGAATGATATAATGACGAAGAATAGAATGCTAAATAGGAAAAGTTGACAAGATTCAAGAAATACAGACTAACGAAAAATAGAAATAAAGTTGTAATGACTTGAAATGGTAACCAAAATATTGTACTAACTTGCAATTTGATTTTGGAGTGAATCTAGAGGGAACATAATGCCTTAGGTGTTTTGTCCCTTGGACATTGATAGCGAGGAGCATTTGTACCCATAGGTTTTATCTAATCTTATTGCAGTCTTCTTGTTAAATTCTATACTTTTTGGATGAAGTCATGATGCATCTACCATCTATACCTACACACAAAAGATAGGGAAGAAGGTTGGATAAAGGGGTTTTCCTCAGTCAAACCCCTGTTTGGAATCAACCTTGAAATGAAATAAAGATAATGAAAGAAGAGGTTAGATCCAAAAACTATAATATGTCATATCTTGACAATGCAAGTGCTAATTTGAATGTGATCAAATATGTTGATGTAATATCTTTGACATAACAGAAAAACCCAAAAGGAAATCATGAAATAAAAAATCTTATGTGATGAATGTTGTATCTTCTCATAATGCTTGATTGAGAAGAAGAAAGAAGACTTGGATGAATGTGTATCTCCTTCCTTAATAGATAAATTTGTTACTTGGACTTCAGTGATGGAAAGAAACTTGATCTATGAAGAAGAATAACTTGAATTTGTGAGAAGACGTCTTCATCTTGAATGCTTCGATGCTTGCCTTGAAATCTTGAACTTGATTACTTGATAATGAATGTGAATGCTTGACAATAACGGATTTAGGTTACCAAAATCAGGAGTGATAGCGTATTTATATACCTCTTGCAACATCTCAGGGGATAAAAATAAGTAGGTTGATTGTAAATCAAAATACCAGGCCACTAAACCGCCAATTCAAGGCTCCAATTCCAATTTCAGCCTAATCTTTGGTGAACACAATGTCCTAGTGGTTATGTTCCTAGGAACACAATGACCTAGGCATTATTTTCCACCCAATAAAAGCTAAAATTAGGACCACATGTCCCAGATAATTAGGGGATTCTAGATTACAAAGTACAAGCGATTTTGAGATTGGGATAAAACATGAAGATCAGATATGGTAGTATAGGGCCTAGGTAATGAAATCAATTATTGGATTGGAGGAAATAAATATAAGAACACACTTAGAAATAAGGGCTTACCTTGATTTTAGACAAGATTGAAATGATAGAGGGCCCATATTTGAATTTAGGTATCCATTAAGTTTCATATAAAGTCATACTATGAAAACACACTAAGGTGGGTGCCATATAATCATGAAATTGTACACACATGTTAGATGATTACAATTTATGATGGTACACATTGAAGATGATGAAAACTTTATTTAACAATAGTGCAAAAAAAGAAAGAATATTAAAAAAATCATTAGCCTAAGAAGTGTTGACTATAGCATCCTGTAAGACCCATAATATGTTGCTAAAGAATCAATTTCATTTTTCACCAACATCATAAGCAATTGGGAAGGTTTAGACTTTTATGCTCAATTATCCTTGTTGGAGAATATACCTAGACTAGTTTTGAAGAAACAAAACATGTTAATAGAAAGATTCTCTGTAGAGGATATTGATTTCTCTTACGAGAAGTTGCATATAAATAAATCCCCCTTAGCTAGATGGGTTCCCAACTATATTTTTTTAGAAAAATTTGGGTGCTCCCACAATAGTGTGTCCCACTTTTTGGATAACTTTGACACTGAGACTAATATTCTGAAGAAAAAAAAAACTTCACTTTTAGACACATATTGCTGCAAAACCATTAGGAATTTGAAGATGATGTAAACTAGTTAATTTTAGCATTTTATTTCTAGTTTCTAAATATATTTTAAAAAAAAAATTGGAATTTATTTGTATCCATTTTTCCTTCTCCTAAAAGTGGTTTGTATGAAAAATCAGCATTTTTAAAGAGTGACAATCACTTGGATCAACATAACTTTTTTTCAAAAATGATAAGGATGTAATTATTTCAAAGTTAGGTTAATTGTAACACCAATACCTAGAAGATCCAATTGGTTTTACTCAATTTGGTTCAAAATTTTATTGTTTATTGAGTTATGAAGTGACATTAACTATAATTTAGATATAGGTTCTTTGGATTGCTCTAACTTGACCTTTATATATCAAAATTCATTTTTTTTCTTTTTTTGATAGAAAGATAACATAAATGCCTATTTCCTAAATACTTTTCATAAATTTTTTCCTAATTTTCTATTTTTTCCAAACCGTCAAAGAGAGAGGTTGCTAAATGACTAGACAACCTATGTTTAATTAAACTAAAAATAGAAAGTCACAATGAACTCAATATATATATATATAGTCATTATAAAGATTTTTTTGAGTAGCATCATTTGGCATTTGGGTTTTAGAAGATTGATTTATTTGGTCCTTGATTGAGACCTTCAAAGGGAAAAAAAAATCAGAAATTTGTTGGCTTAGAGGAAGGCCAAATTTAGGGGGTTCCCGAGAACACCCCTTCTTACGAAGGGGGTGGTGGTACCCTAAATTTTGAGAATTTAGAAGTCCCAATCCGTTATCAAGAAGAAAGTTTTTCCATACTAAAAAAATAAAGGAAGGAAGCTTTATGACACAAATAAATAGAACTAATTAATCGAAGCCTTCAGAAAATGCTGGAATTTCAACCTGATACAAAGATGATGCCGACAGAGGCTGAAGATGGTTGAATTTTACAAATCTAAAACCGACCCAGTTTGGGAAATCAAATTTCCTATCTCTATAAAAAATGTTATTTTTTCATGATTTGTTTTAGATTTTTGACCAAAGCCAAATCTGAAAGTTAGGTAGTTATTTTTTAGTTAGTTTAGTGTTTTTTCAATATATTTTATAATAAGGGTTGTGTCTTTTCACCTTAAGGAGGTGTGAAAGCCACTCAAACACATATATATACATAATGTAAAATTTAAAGACAACACACTACAATATAATACAATTTCACATATTTGGATAGTTATAAATCAACATGTATAACATGGACATGGATGTACTATTTTTTCAAAATCAATAAAGATAAGTCCTTTTTCTTTCACATGTGTAATAGTTTCATTATTATTTTACAATTAGTCCCTCTGATAAACCAATAGAACTTCTTCAAAGTGATAGTTTGAAGTGTATGCTTCCTAATTTGATTCATAGTCTATATTTTCAATTGGTTTTCTCATTTTGCATGGTTAAATTCTATTGATTGATGCCCCAGTCAATTGGGCTATCATCTGAGAAGTATTACCTTTTTGAAATATCTCTGAATTTGTTTTAGGTTGCATGTACATTCCATAACACCTTTTAAGTGATAAGTTTTCTTGTAAAACTATCTCTGAGGTTGAACATAAGATTGGAATGATCTTGACTCTATTGCCTATGATAAAATAAGGCACTGGTCTAATCATTATTTGGATTATAGTTATTCAATTCATTGTTATAGTTTTGTGATATCTTATCTATCTTTTTATTTCAATTAACATACATATTTACTAAAAATTCTTTCAATTACTCAAAGTATTTCAGTTTACAGTTTATGATATATTGCTTACAATTTGATCTATTCAAGCCTACTTGCCATCTTGAGAGATCGGTTGAATTCTGTACACAAGTTATCTGCTATAAAATGCCTTAAACCAGTAGATAGTGGTTAAGGTAAAGGTTCACCCACCTTGGTCTTGTAGAGCTAGAAGTGTAGGGGAAGAGGATCATAATCAGTCATTCTCGTTAGTTGGCCAAAAAAAATTGGTTTTCCAAACATTGGATTGGCAAGTTCATAGGAAATCCAATTCAACATTTTTGGGCACCAACAGGGGGTTCACATGAACCCCCTTTTAGCGAGCCCCCCATGGAAAATTTGTGCAAATTTCTTCTTTTTTATTCATAGGCTTTGCTCGAATTGGGTCTAGTTCGAGTGAACCCCACATTTCATCTAGTTCGCACGAAGGGGGTTTTCCCCTTTGCACGAACACCCACATTCACTCAAAGGGGTCAAAAATGAAAAAAATCGCATCCACTCAATTTTTGTTCATGCCTAAAGTGGGACACATATTTGTGGGATCACCCAGTTGCTCTAGGTCATTTTAGGGGATGACTTGGTGGAAGCTATAGAGGTTGCAAGAAACTTAGGAAGATTTCAGAGAGAAATAAAAATACCTCAATCACTTTAATACCAAGAAAGGAAAATGCATTGAGCTTTGATGAATTCAGACCTATCTCTCTTTGTAATACCATATACAAAATAATGGTAAAACTCTGGCCAATAGAATGAAAAATATTCTACCTTCCCTTATTTTAGAAGAGAAAACTAGATTTCTACCTAGAAGATCTATCTTAGATGGTGTAATAATAGCACAAGAATTCATTCACTCAACACAAAATAATAAACAACCAAGAATGCTAATCAAACTTGATATAATCAAATCATATACCAATGTTGACTAGAGATTGTTTTGCAAATGTTTTAAATCTTTTAGCTTTTGTATACATTGGATCAATTTGATTTTCTTTTGTATCTCTATCCTCAGATTTTTGTCCTAGAAAATGGCTCTCCAAAGATATTTTTTAAGACATCCAAAGCATTGCAACAAGGGGACCCAATATCTTTCTTCCCCTTTATCATAATTGTAGATGCCCTAGGAAGAGCAATCAATAACACTTAAGAGCTAGGATAGATAAGACAAATGAAGGTCATTAATTTAGTTCAAGATATATCTTAGCAATAGTTTGTAAATGATATTATGCTCTTTGGAGCAAGGGAAAAGTATGAAGTAGTGCATTTCTAGAAGATCCTAAAACAATATTCGAAGGGTTCAAGACAGTTGGTTAGTCAAGAGAAATATGAGATTTTATTCTTCTATATCAAACCAAGGACAAAGCAAGACATTTTCAACAGCTTGGGATTTAAATTGGGCAAACTACCATGTACATATTTGGGACTTTCGTTGGATAAAGGGATTAGATCAACCAAAGTATGAGATCCCATTGCAAAAAATATGGATAGAAAAATAGAATCTTGGAAACGTAAATGGATTTCATGGGCTAGAAGAGTTACCATGATTAATTATATCCTATCTGATCTACCTACATATTTGATTTCTTACCTCTCCCTCGTAGCTAGTGTTAATTTATTTAATTAGTACAAAAAATAAAAACATTTTATCGAAATGAATGGCAGAGAAAAAATAGAAATGATAGCATGAGATAAAATAAGAAAACCCAAAGAAACAAGAGGAATGGAATAGACAAACAAATTGTGACAAAATGATGCCTTAGGAGCTAAATTAGTATGGAAAACATATAAGGAACCTCACCTCAAATGGGTACAAATACTACAAAATAAATATTTGGAGGATATGAGTCCTAGTGGAATATTTAGAACTTCAAATCCACCTAAAGGATCCATAGTTTGGAACTTCGAGATGAAATGCAAAGATATAATCATATAGAAGTTATCTTGAGCTATAGTTGATGGGCATAGTGCTTTTTTGTGTAAGGATTCTTAGGGGAGATATTCAGTTATTAACATAATAAAGAACATTTATTTGACTAGGCATGGGGCCCTTATATTGGACATTATGAGGAAATTACAAATGAAGATCCATCCACTTGGTCAAAGTGGAAAAACTTTGATGATCTACCTCTATCAAGAGAATATTTAACACAAATAAATGATATTTTTGGAATAGATCATTGGAATTTTGAAATGGTCAGGATAAGTTGCTCTGGGTCAGAGGAAAAAAAAAAAAAGCAAGTTCTAACTCAAAAGAAGAATATAATACAATCATTAATAAGAAGCAAGTACAAAACACATATATGCCAATTTAGCTCTATTTCAACAAATTGTGTCTCTTGAAAGCACGAATCTTAATTTGGTTAGTTCTAGAAGTCCAAATTATCACTACAAAATGGTTTCAAACAAATGGGTTGGATTAGTTTACTCCCTAATGATATTATGGATCTATTTAAGTGTTGGCCAAGGTGGAACAAGAAAAGATTCTATTTATTTGCTAGAATTACAGAATACTAGAATTTTAAACTTCAAAAAATTTTAAATCTGAAAAATGGTTTTTGGAATATGGCTAGAACCATTTGGTTCACCTAGAAGATGAGTGAGAAGATGCATTTTCTATGTTTGGTTCCATAAATATTGAATAGGAATACCACCTGAATAAGGTTTTATTATAATTTTGTATTCTCTTAACAAGAATGAAATTTTTAAAAATTACATATCCATAGAAAAACCCTAGAAATGGTAGCAAGAGCAGATTTTCTAGACAGATTAAATGCAAATGAAAGTGAAAAAATATTTTTAACAGTGTAGTCTCGGCTGAAAATGAATTTCAAATAATGGACTTCAAATATTTATAAAATTTGGTTCACCGCAAAGTGGAATTGGGATTCATTTTCCAATTCCATGGTTTGAGGTGGAAGATAGGAATGCTTATTTTGGGGTTAAATTAGAATATACAAATACCTATTCAATTTTCATTATTTAGAAACAAACATCAAATATGTAAATTCCGGTATTTGAATGTTACAATTCCATCCCTATTCATCCAAACACATTAGGGTTTTACTTGTTTTCATTCTGATACACCATTGCCAAATAGATTTGGGATCTTCAATCCATGCCATCACCCTCTGATCTTTCCATCCCATTTGGTTAATTAAACATATTTTAAAGAATGTGTCTCAACAACACTACTATTAATAACTTCTACTATGGTTGCTTCTATTTTATTTATGAGATCCTACCATTCCACATTTTCCTCTTTAAAAAATATTTGATTTCTCTCCTTCTATAACTCTCACAATATTAAGGATGACCTTTGGATTACATGTCCTTAATATTGTGAGAGTTATGGAAGGAGAGAAATCAATAATTTTTTAAAGAGGAAAATGTGGAATTGTAGGATCTCATAAATAAAATAGAAGCAACCATAGTAGAAGTTATTAATAGTAATGTTATTGAGACACATTCTTTAAAATATTTTTAATTAACCAAAAGGGATGGAAAGATCAGAGGGTGATGGCATGGATTGAAGATCCCAACTTTGTTTGGCAATGGTGGATCAGAATGAAAACAAGTAAAATCCTAATGTCTTTGAAAATCACCTAAACAAGCTAACTTTGATGTGATTTCTTAGGGTAATCCTTGGGCTTCGGGGGCAAGTTTTGTCATTCATTTCTAGGATGAGCCATTGGTGGCAAGAATGGGAAAACCTTTAGAGAAGGACACAAATAATTTGGCACAATTTAAGGCACTAACAAAAGGACTAATATGCAAATATTTAGAGATCCCTATAAATGAAATAGAAGAGGATTCTGAAATTATGATGAATGCAATAGAAGAGGATTCTACAGTTGTGATAAATTCTATAAGGATGAGAGAAACTCCAAAATAGAAACTCAATGCAATGGTAGGAAGGGTATTAGAACTCGTCATTTTTTTTAAGCTTTCACAATAAACCATATATATTGGGAGGCAATCATTTTAGTAAATAAGATGGCTAATATTGGAGTAGATGGGGTTGAAGTTGAAAGAATTGACCTAGGTTATATGATATAATAAGGAAAACAATATAAAATTCCTACAGAACTTAAAGGTTAAAAAATCCCAGAGATGACCATGTGGGGCATAGATCAATGTGGTTTATAGGAACTCATCAGCTAAGAAGTGCTAATCAACATGTCATCAACATGACTTGGATGCAACATAATATATAGGAGTCACATAAATAAATAATGAAGAGATCAAATCAAATATTATACAATTGGGAGAGAGTTCCAAAAATCTTGGAATAGAAAATCTCACGTTCCAAACTTGGATATTGACATCACTTACCAACACATAAGTGGAAGCTCAAATATTGGATAACCTATATATCACTAATGAAGAAAGTTAGAAATATGGTACAAAGGAGAAACCCAAAATGATGAGGTCTACTATATACAGACCTAGTTTGTTCAATTTACAGGAAATATTATAATAAATGTTAAGTCCATTGTAGATAGAGTTAGCTAGAGAATTATCATATTGGTTGAGATGAGACTCGCATGTTTACCATGGATGGGTTGTTTATGCAAGGTGGTTGAGATGGTTCTAGATATGGTCAGTGTCGACCTAGCTTAGTGGCATCAGGGATAATTAATCTACGGTGTTTTACATCCCCCTGCATAAGCTAATTATTTAATTGTTTGAGATATTCCCTCATAATGTAAAGAGGATGGGTTCTGATTTGAAGCCTTCTTAGGTACCCATTTACAATCACTTGTCAAATTTCATCAATCATATTGCTTCCCCTCCCAATAATCACTTTGGGTTTCATGGCTTACCCTAACCAATATAATTCTGAAGGGGTCTCAAGGCCACCACAAACTCTATACTCAAGAGGTTTTGGTTAACCACAAACCAACACAACAAGGAAACCATAATTACATGGGATTTTCTCATTTGCTACCTGTTAGCGGTTTTCCTTGACCTTGTCAAAGAAAAGGATAATTAACAAGGATCAAACAAACCCTCCTACACTTTGAGCTCAAAGGCTCAGGCGGGTGTACCTATTGGATTCACTTCTTTCAGTGAATCAGGGGATAGATTCCTGCCCATCACACTTGATATAATAATTATTCACAGCTCTTTAAACAGAAAGGAAAAATGATTTGAATAATTAATTGATGAAGAAACTACCAGACAAACCAGAGACCAGTGCCTTATCTATTGGGAAACAGAGTCAAACAGATGTGCACTCCCAGAAAACTTCTAAATCCAAACTCAAAAACCTGAATGAAATGCCTTGCAAGCCATTCTTCTCATTTCAATTCCTGGACATCATATTCATATGCAGACTTAA
>MU228404.1:378155-393767 GCA_018584345.1 Thuja plicata
CAGCAAGAACAAAAGGAAGAAGAACCGACCCTTGCAATTGCAACTTTTCTGCTATATATAGGGCTATGACCATCTTGGGATCCCTTAGGATGCAACAAGCTTCGGATGATCATGGAAAACCCTAACCAAAAAATCATAGGAGAGAGGAAAAGAGAGAGAAGAGGCGGTGGCGAATGACCGAGTCAAATAGATATTCACAGATATTTTCCTGATCTTCTCGATCTGGCAATTGGAAATCAGATTTGGTAGATGGTGGATAGTAGCATTTATGTTCACTCTGAATAGTCATGCACACCTGTTCACCTATACTTCTCTGCAATAACTTCCCCTCTTGTCTGTGAACAGTGTGTGGCCAAGTGTTCTCCTTGTCATCGCCCAAGACTTCTTCTCCTTCTTCTTGGCACTTCTGGAAACTCAGTCACATTTCTGCTCCATTCTGCAACATGCTGAATCTATTCAAATATCGGCAGACTACTCTGTGTATGATTTCCTGTGACTAGAAACCCTATGATCAATTCTGGAATATGAGAAAAAGGAATTATGGCCACTGAGCGTTTCACTGTGTTAGACTTGCCGCCAGAATTTCAAATTCAAAGTCTTGCGACCTCGCGACTGACCATTAGTCTCTTTGTCGTGAGCATCAGACACTGACCCTGGTTAAATCTCCAGACTTGGCGACAAAGCACTTTTGACCTCTGCTTAACCCGAGCTCAGACCAACAACAAGGCAACTGTGAAATATCAAAGTCACAAGGCATTTCACTTAACTCATCATCCGTCTGGCGACATTGCTACTAACTGTCACCTTAGACCGCCACACCTTGTCTCTAAGTTGCCAAATGCTACCTCTTTGTCTCGAGACTGCGTGACTACACCAGTCGCCAAGTTGGGAGAACCAAGTACCGAGCCCTTTGACTTATCTTAACAGTCAACATGTGTCCCTTTAACCTTTCTAGCGACATCCCAACTGACCCTTGGCGCCGAGTCGGGAGTACTTTTCACATAGGGCACTTTCATCACCAGACTTAGCGACCACCGTAGGATCCTCTGAGCTTTTCATCAGACGGCTGTCATTTAATCGCTGAATAACTGAGCATGCCCTCAAATCATTTTGCGATCTCGCGACTGAAGGGAAAGAACACTTAGTCTCATAGTCGCTTGACCATTTTCCTTCATCTAGCGATCACCTGACTGAGGGCCCACATCCACACGTCTTATGCCATCTGTCACACGGCCATTGGTTACTTTTCTGCACACTGGGACACTGAGTCATCATTCTGCTCTGGCGACAAGGCGACCCAAGGTGATCGTGAAGTCGGGAGACACTTCACTGACTGTTGAATTCTTCTCGCGACCATCCGACTAAGTGGTGGGTCCCGTTTCTTATGTGACTTGTAACATTATTATTCTGCGACTTTTCGACTGAAGGCTCATCGCTAAGTCTGAGAACACAGAGGGAATATTCTAAGAAGTCACCAGACTACGCGACACAAGGAAAGCGCAGAGTCGGGGAAAGAAAAGGAATATTCGACCAAGGCAAAGCGATAACGTGACTTAAAACTTAAGCACATGCTCTTAGTGATGGAAAAAGTAACTGTGAAACATAAGATCCAAGACTTAGGGTTTTACCTCATTCAAACATGGAGGACTTTAGGGTTTTCAGGGGTTCTGAGGGTTTAGAGAAAAGGTTTTAACTGAAGACCTGAAAAACATGACGGAGGATTGCCAGAAAGGGCAGACCAGGCCAAATTGCACAGAAAAGAGAAATTTGGGCAACAATTATCTTTTTTTTGTTCACCAGTACCAATCAACTTTCCTATTCCATTATAGATTATTGCCTTTTTGTTATCAAATGCAACTCGATGTCCTATGTTGTTCAGATGTGAAACACTCAATAAATTATAGTTAATTCCTTTCACCCAATATGCATTTTCACATCTTATCAGATTATTCAACATGATTGTTCCTTTTCCTTCAACTGGGCAAGGTGAGTCATTACCCATCCTAACTGATCCACTATTATAATATTCAAAAGTTTCAAACTTTTCCTTATCTCCAGTCATGTGGTGAGTACAACCACTATCAATAATCCAGACATCATTTTTTCTAACTTTAGATATAAGTGTAGTTTCAACATACCTTTCTTCTTTGTCTGAATCATCTTTCATAGGAACAAATACTACCTCAACATCTTCATCAGAATTGGTGTCAGTATTTTCAGCTTTGTTCTCAACTAGGTAACAAGCCTTCTTTCCTTTGTCCTTTTAGTCTTAGTTATCTCTTCTTTTAGAGTGTCGGTTGCTTCTGTAGTCTCGGTCATCATTTCTATCAAACTTACTTTCATAAGATCTTTCATTGTTTCTTTCATCCTTTCTCTTGTTAGGGCATCTAGCAGTAAAATATCCAATTTATTTGCAATTAAAATATACTAGTGGTAATTTACCTTTGTATCTTCCATTACCTCTATGCAATCTTCTAGCCATTAGTGCTTCAATTTCATCAAGTTCTTGTTCATAACTATCATTTCTCATAGTGTGTTTATTACTAGATTTGCTTATTTTTAGAGAAGTTTTGAATGTAGAATCAATAGTTGTTAAGACACTGTTGTCATAGTTGTTCACCTCAAATGAAATAAGTCTACCAATAAAACTATCAAGAGTAACATTTTTACTAGATACTTCTCTCATTTCTTGAATTGTAGATACTCTAATAGCATAAACGGACAGTAAGGTTCTCAGAATTTTACTTACAACTATTTCTTCCTTGAGTACTCCTCATACTCCACGAATATTAGTAACAACTTCTTTGATTTTGCTATTGTACTAATTGATGTTCTCTCCTTCTTTCATTTTTAGGTCATCAAACTCTCCTTATTTCATTTTTAGGTCATCAAACTTTCCTCTTAGGCTTTCAACTTTAGCTCTTAGCACATTGTTTTCTCCTCCATGTACTAGCTTGAGTTTGTCCCACATTTTATTTGTAGAGGTGCATGTTTTCACATCTTCCAATTCAGCATCAGATAGTGAAGAATCATGTTCTATCATCATAGAATTGTGTTCATGTTTCTCTCTCAATTGATCAACAGTCGAAGCTATAGTGGGTGCAACAAATTAAGTATCCAAGTATTGTGTAACATTATTTCCAATACTTGATAGATGGAGTCTTATCCTGGTTTTCCACTATGCAAAGTTGTCCTTTTAAACTTAGGCACATCCCTTTTACTCAGCTTGTGATCTTTAGCTTAAGTCTTTAAACCATGTTCCAAGAACCAAATCTCTGATACCAATTGTTAGAATAACTTAGAGGGGGTTGAATCAGTGGCCTTAAAAATAACTCCAATAATCCAACCAAAAATTATATCACAAATATAATATCCTTTAGTTATCTTTCAGTTCGTCAATATGTATGCCTTAAATAACTTTACCAAATATATATTTCTTGGTTAAGATATATTGTTTATCTTTTCTAGCCTTTACCAAGTAGCAGCAATTAAACTTAGTGTTTACCGACCAATCTAGTTTTAGTAATGTGTAAAGAAAACTATCAATGCAATGAAAGAAATATACATTTGATACATGGATTTTAATGTGGAAACCTTGTTAAGGGAAAAACCACTTGGGACTAGTAACACAAAATTTTCACTCTTCTGAAGTGAGCTCAGTGAAGAGCCAACCCTATTAAAGGTTACAAACACACTGATAAGTGTGACCTTGTTAGATGATTCAAAACTAATAGTTTCTCTTTTGACCTAGCATTCACTATGTTGTCAAAAAGAAAACCTTTCGATACTCTTGAGTATCTCAATACATTAAGGATGGTTAAATCCCACTAGGTTAAGAGATTTTTCTGAATCAATGGTTAAACTGATACAGTAAATGATTTTTTTAAAATACAACTTAATCTTATTGATGTTTAGATCTATTGTTAGTCCAATAATACATCTTTGATCAATATGCTCTTCAATTCCTTTTCTCTCTTCTTTGTTTTGTTATGATCGGTTAATGCTTTGTCCTCTGTTGCTCGGTATCTGTAGAATTCCTTGGCTCTAATCTTCAACTAGTATGATCAGATCTATATGAAGACTTCTATCTTCACTAGAATTATACTTAGCATTTATCTCTTTCATAATGAATTACTTGTCTCTATAGATAGACATGATTTAGCCATTTAATCTCCTTATTTTCATTGTAGATAACTTCTTGATCTGTAAAACTCAACATTCTTTCTTTAATCTGTAAAGCTCTCCTTCAATTTTATTCCACAAATCTCTCCTTGTTATCTGTGAATAAAACATGCTTTAAATCTCCCCTTTTCTTTAGTTAAACTGATCGATAAGAATAAAGCAATCAATTAGTCAAACTAAATATAGCTCTTGCCAGCTAAGTGTTTTTGTCATTCTTTATATTTAGTTCTGATCGGTGATCAACTTCAACTAGCTCAGTCATTGACTTTAGTTAGCTCAGTCATTGACTTCAGTTACGCTTGGTAACAAATTTAGTTAGCTCGGTGACCACTCCAGTTATGCTTGGTAAATAGCTCTTTCTCAGTAACCACTTGCTCGTTTATTGATGTGCTCAGTATACACTGTGAATTGCTTAGTGTTCTCTATCCGTCGGTGTGCATTGTCCATCGGTGTTTACTGTCACTTGGTGTTTACTGAAATTTTATCTTTTACCAACCACATAAACTTTGTCCCTTCAACTCTTTTAAGTTTATATGAAAATATGTTTATGACCAATCAAAACATATCAAGTTTACATCAATGACTGATTTAATGTCTTGCATTAACCTTTGCAACTCGGTGATCATCAACTTATCATCTTCAAACATGTAATCAGTTATAGTTCATCAATGTGAACTTACACAAGCCATTAACTTGAAACTTTTTATTTCTCCAATCCATTCAATTTTCAGGAGATTACGGTGGCTGCCACATCTGGGGATTCACAGGTACCTGGTGATCTAATTTATCAAGATACACAGGTACATGTTTTAATTTTTTTTAAGGTTTAAATGTATATTTCAAAATTAAATATAAATGTTCTTGTTAGATAAAATATTCTAACATGGAATTTGTGTATTCTAAAACACCCCTCAAGCAGGTGGAAGGTTGGATGAGGGACTAGGTGGTGAGGGTGTCTTGAGTTAGAGTTTCTATGCTGTGGATCTATATTGAACTATTTTGTTGATACATTTCTAGATCTACATTGGTGATACATTTCTATGTTGTGGGCATTTATTTATTATGTTGTGGACATTTATCTATTATGTTGTGGAAATTGATCTATTTGATATATTTCTATTATGTTCTACAAACATTGATCTATTTTACATTTGATACATGTGTTTAGATATAGAGATTTCCATGGACTCATCTTAAAAGCTTGATTTATCATGTCTTAAGATGACATATATATTTAAACAAATGACATATATAAGAAATTTAAATATTGATTTACTAATCATGCAATCAATGGCATATACATTTAAGGTTAATGTATATTCATTTTAAAGTTAATTCAATTTCATAACCAATGTATCTAAACTAGGTAACACATGTAAGGCATATATAAGTAACACATGTAACCAATATAAGTAAGCATATAAGTAATACATGTAAGCAATATAACTAATTATCATAGTTGTCTAACTCAATATAAGTAATGAAATATTTAAAAGAAAATAACTGTCTAATTCATGTAGTGATCATTAAATTATTATCTTATTTAATTTTAATTCGACTATAAAAGAGGATAAAAAATTGTGACTACAATTTCATGTAGTTATAAAATATTAGAAAGATTTGGGACATTTTTTAATTAATAATTGAAGGCACCAATATGTGTAGAATAATTGGTCACTCTAATTTCCTATTCTATCTTCTCCTTATTCTAGTGCAATTCATTAATAATGTAGTCAATGTTTGACATTACATAGAATTTTCTATTTTGATTTTATTAGGTGAGAATTGATTTTTAAAATTATGAACCCTACTTTAAATCCATTCACTAAAAACCTAATCATGTATTCTAAGAGAAAATAATCTCCAAAAATGAATGGAATGATTGGATTCTTATTTTTACTAAATGGACACTTAAATCCCCATCTAGACAAATATAAGTAACACATGTAAGGTAGATAAGTAACGCGTGTAAGCAATATAAGTAACACATTTAAGAAATAAGTAATGACACATGCAACACATAAGTAACATAGTATAAGTAATGACATGTTTAAAAGAAATATTAGTGACACATAAGTAAGCAATAAAAGTAATATAAGTGACACATAAGTAAGCAATATAAGTGACTTATATACAATATATGTATATAAGTAAGCAGTATAAGTAATAACATATTTTTTTAAAAAAAAAGTGACACATAAGCATATTTAAAAGAAATATAGTGAAACATAGTAATATTTAAAAGAAATATAAGTGACACATAAGGGGATGTCTTAAAGCATGATGTCTTAAGTGGATGCCTTAAGGGGATATGAAGCTAGTCTTAAGAGGATGTCTTAAGGCACAATGTATTAAGTAGATGTCTTAAGGGGATGTCTTAAGGCATGATGTCCTAAGTGTTTTTCTTAAGGAGATATGATGCTAGTCTTAAGGGGATGTATTAAGGCATGATGTCTTAAGTGGATGTCTTAAGGGAATATGAAGCTAGTCTTAAGGGGATGTCTTAAGGCACGATGTCTTAAGTGGATGTCTTAAGGAGATATGAAGTTAGTCTTGAGGGGATGTCTTAAGGCACAATGTCTTAAGTGATTGTCTTAAGGGGATATGAAGCTAGTCTTAAGGGGATGTTTTAAGGTACAATGTCTTAAGTGGATGTCTTAAGGGGATATGATTAATAATGATTAAGTAGATTTCTTAAGGGGATATGATTAAGTGGATGTCTTAAGTGGATATCTTAAGGGGATATTATACATAATTATATTTAAACCTTCAAAGCATACATGTATCTCTAATTCAAATATGAAAGTATAAGCCACAATTATACATCAAAATATTTGATCAAAATTTATATATATATACCAATCCTAGAACTCAAACTATATAGTTGTTCATTGTATCTCTAGCTCAAATATGAAACTATAAGCCACAATTAAACAAGTGTCTAATCCTAAGCCTCCTAATACATATAGTATGGATCCTCTCTATCTTTTATTATCTACTAAATAAAAATCATGTTCTTCAATAGGCAACCTACACTTTTGGTTCTCACATCCTTTTTTTGGCATTGTCTCAAATTGTAGCTTTGTTGCTATAACCACATGACCATAATGTAGAACTTTTTTGCAAGGAATGTAATCAATAAATTGAACACCAATATTGTTTATCTTTGTTTTTTGATAATAGGCGCCTTTAATAACAATTGAACCAGTAGGATAATCTTGTCCAGTACCATCTATAATTATTTCTGGTGATTTTTATTTTTCTTTCATACATCTTAGTAGATAATAATCTACACCTTCTCTATTCCTTGGATCCGCAACCACATCAAAAATATCACCTAGAAAGAAATCATCTGATAAAATAACTTTTCATAAAGTAAAATTAAATAAAAGATAAAGAATGTGTACATACACACACACACCTGTAACAACTAAATCAGAAACACATTCATAATGAGATGAATATATATGATCATGAATATCTATGTCATTGTACTCATCTCCATTGTGAAACACATCCATGTGCAATATTCTCACATTGACTATAATTGTGTTGTTTTCAATACAATTGACACAAAAATATGTTTTTTCTCTTACTTGAATCAATGGAGGCTTGTTGTTTCCTATAGTCATCACTTGATGTAAACTTCTAATACCAACAATTGATTGACAATTTTAAGGATTAGATCAATCAATATATGTTATATATACATGTTTGATGACATTCAAGCACATTTTTAGATCAATGTAAAGTTTACAGGATATAAAAGTGAAATGCATACATCTTTAAATGTAAACTTTAAAACAATAGCAACACAAGATTTTACCCTTGAATTCCCAAAAAAAATGTTTTTTGTTTTGTTTTGTCACAACTAATAAAATGACATCAGCACCATTCAACAGTTTTATTTGAATTATCTATGCTATTACCTAAATTTAATAAATATCTAACTATCAGTTTAAAGAAAAATGAAGAAGCTCCAAATATATATACCTTGCATGCAAATTAAATTAATAAATAGATATAAACATTATGTATTCACACCATTTGTACCTGCAACTTCATGTTGGTGAAGTGCATGCTTCATACATGATCCTACTCCATCATCCTCTTCTTTCCCATGTCTACTTTCAAAAAAGTTCCACAGAAACTTAACGTTGCATCTTGAATATATAGTAAATTAAAGGCTTTGGCAGACTTAAATTGTCCTCTAAAATTACAAATCAAATCAAAACCAATTACAAAAATATGTAAATCAAGAATTTAAATACAAGCACATGTATGTGCTAAAAGTAAATAGTAACTTAAAAATGAGAATGAAAATCAATTTCAAAATTTATGTACTTACCCACAAAACCATCAGACCAAATCCAATGTTGTGAAACATGTATCCCATGAATCTCAAGATCCTCAAAAACCATTCTAAAATAGTGGGCTTCATAGCTTCTATCATGAACCTTATCATAATTGATATAGAAATCAACCGCCTTGATGATAATACAATCATTTGGATCATTACTTTCTACACCATCAAAATTAAATTGTGTGTGTCTATAACTCACTTGCACAGATGTTGCTACTTGATTATAATGATAATATTAAGCCTGAATTTGTGACTGAGAGGAAAATGTATAGTTCTTACAGAAATCTACAATTGAAATAATACAATCAAGTGGAAAACAATTTTTGGAATCATGATACTATTTAGCTTGTCATCGTGTACCATGGAAACGTTTGATATGTGGATTTAAATCATAATACAAAATATTTTCATAAATTAAAGCTAGTGAAATTCACTCTCCTTCAATGAATTTTCTTTGGATTCAGCTCCTCTCTTATTTTGGTATGTCTCATATTCAAATCTCTTCCACAAAACTATCATTGTAACATTAATATTCTCAATTTTCCATTGAAATTTTGTTAAATCTCCATAATCAACGCATCTATTTCTTATGAATTGTACATTGCACTCATTTGAATCTTCTAATTTATCACATAAAATAGACTTCACAAATTGTGTCGTACTTCTAAGATGTCCATATTTGGATTAAGTACTACCATAGTTTTTTAATATTATTGTAAATATAGATGAAACTTAACATGATTTTGACAATAACATGTTTCATTTACCTTATTTATGCATACAAATCAAGTGTGAAACCTCTCAAACATTCGCTGACATATTTTTACATCTGAAAATTCCTCTTTGAACGCTTCAAATAGTTCACTCTATGTCGTATCTATAAAATATTTTGGGTGTTTAATTTTTTTACCATTTTCTTCATCTTTAATGTGTATAGTGTCCCTTCTATTAGAAAAAAAAATGGGATAGGATGGTCCAATATTCAATCACCATTCTCTTGACATCCTTAGAAATTATGTCTTTTTGAGGAACTCTACAAATATGTATCCAATTCTTTTCAATGTTTTCGTCTAGCATATTTTGTATCCTGATATACCTTTTAACACTTCATCTAGATACATTGATTTATTAATAAATTGCTTGAACTTGTCTTCTATGTGACAACCTCTTAAAAGAAATTGTAGTAAACAAAGCTCTATGTGCAGCACTTAAATCAGCTCCTTGACTTGTCTTATTAACAACGTTTAGTGTATCTTGCAAATTTTCAACTATTATTTATTTTACATGACCACCTAATTTTTTCCTATTATCAACACCCAAAAAATCTAAAACAAGAGTCATTACATTTTTCCTAAATAACTTGGCAACAAATTGTTCTCTTCCAACCACAAATTTCTTCTCCAAATATGTATCCCACATGTTTTTCCAATGCAATTTAATTGTGCTTTCAAGTACCATGTGTTCATATGAGATTTGACTAAAAAGAGAATCCTCATTCATCTCCATCAAATTTTCTAAGCCTTTCTAAACGTGTCTACCTTGACTACTACCAATTTGTTGAGTTACATCTTCTTGAACATCAACAAGTTTTCCAACATCAACAGCATCTTCGTGAACATGAAAAGGTTGCTCTTGATTATGTTTTGTATGACCTTTAATTTTTTCATCCCTAATTTGATCATACTTTTTTGTTCTATTCCTTTTATTCCACATTGTACAAAGTATAGAAATTTAACTTCCAAATAACCCCCTTAATAGTTCTTCACAAAATAATTGCTTTAATACTCCTTCATACAAAGGCTTTAATGCTCCTTCAAAAAAAATTCTTTCAAAAATAATTTTCTCCTTCAATTGGAATAAATCTAATAAAACAAGATAAAATGATATTTACAAAAAATATTGAAATTTTTTTTACTTAAACAAATCCAAGCATGTGCTCACTTTGACATGACCGCTCACGAGTCGCTTGTGCCCATGGGGACTCAATAGAGTGGGTTTTGGTCGAATAGGACTCCGCTGAAACCCACTCAACCAAGTCCTCTTATGTGGCATTCCATGTGGAAGCCACATCACCAAAAAAATGAAAATAGAAGAATTTTTGCCTTCTGCATGTGATTTCTCCATCCAAAATCAACTTGGTGAAAAAAATAAAAATACCCTTTTGTATGGCTCAGAGTTTAAGAATATGGTGATATAATGTTTTTGGTATTTTAATTCAAACTACTATATTAAATTTATAAAATCCTAAAATTAGGTATATTAACCAATGAGAAGATTTTGATTCGGAAAAAAGATGAAAAATAGTAAAACACATTAGTAAAATTTAAAAGTTATATATAACACTAGAGGAGAGAGTCCCCCTTCAAGAATATGTAATTTTTTTTTAATTTGGTGTATATTTGATAGAGGAAATATGGTGGGAGACAAGAATTATCAATTTGGATAAGTTTGACTTTGATTAGTTATAAGGGACAAACTATACATCAAAAACCAATCTTTATTTTTTTGTGCATTTCTTATATATGTCATCTAAAACATATTTTGAAATCAGAGGAAAAAATACTATTCATATAGGTTTTCTCTGGTAGGTAGACCCCTTAATTTGCATCGTTTTAGATCAATTGAAAAGTTGACATTAAAAATTTAAAAAATATATCAATAATTATTCATTTTAAAAAAAATATATAATAGGAATAAACTTCGTCCAATTTTATACATTTCATCAGTTAACATCATCATCATATTCCAAACAAAAATCTCACTTTTATGTAGTTAAAGTTGAATATTTTTGGTGATTTTAACCTTTTCCTTTATAAAAGTGTGACACAATACTGTGCTTTTACCCAACCACACATAAGAACTTCAAGACCTCAAGTTGAAATTAAAGATCTCTATCATGTCAAGAATTCCAAAGTTGATATCAAGCATCCAAAGCATTTTCAAGGAAATCTTGTCCATTGTAGCAATCTTCTCTCCCTCACTAAAGGCCAAGAAGTGGAGACCTCAATCATGCTAGAAGATCCTTCTTCCAACTACATGAATATCAATGTGAATTGATTCCCTCGCAAAGAAAGGAACATCAAGCATAACAAAATTGGATATTTGAGGATTATTTATAGATCTAGTCATTTTTGAAAGGAATCCTTGATTATTCTCAATAAATCAAGTTATTAACAATAGCATTCAAGACTACTTCAAGTATCTTCATAGATATTGTGACATAAATTTTGTTTGTGAAGGTATAAGCATTATATTTTGAAATCTATTCTATAATTTACATTGGGACACTTGCTATTTTGACATATTGCTATTCAATTTCATATTTGATTCCCCAGTTGAAGTTTGACTAAGGTGAACCACCTTTGAGATCATATCTAGAAAGTACATGATCATTTTCTTTCTTTTATGTATGTAGTTATAGGACGCACCACCTTAGAGATCAAATATAGAAAGTATAGGATCTTGGGTACAACCTGCTAATAAAATCATTAGAAAGAGAAGGGAATAATCTAGCCCAATTGACTTAGTCCCTCCAGATCAGCTTCAGATCAGATCTATACGTCAGTTACAGTTTCTAGACTCTATTTTTGGTAACACAATTGGTCTATCATATCTTTTTTAGTTTGTGCATATAGAAAGTCAACTTTATTCCTCATTTGACTTTGAATATTTCATTTTATTATTTTCTTTAGCATTCACCCATCAACTTATAAATTGCATTAATAGTAAAGGAACTACTCTCTCTCTCTCTCTCTCTCTCTCTCTCTCTCTCTCTCATTTTTTATGTTATATTTTGTTGATCCCAACGCATAAAATTTCCATTCTTATTTGATGTCTAGATATTATTTGTATGTATTGAATTAGTCAATCTTTCCATCATAACATTGCTACATCTAGTTTTCCTATGTTACATTTTGGTGAACGTGACTACTTACATTCAACTTTTAATTTGGATAGTTAGATGCGCTTTTCACATAATTCATTATATTTCATGTGTAGTCATGCTTTCTACATATTTTAAACACATTATTTTTCATAAAATTGATGAATACTTGCACTTCCATTTCAGATATGATATATATGTTCAATTTAATAATAATTTTCATTGTTTAGACATTCCTTTCTTTCATTACGTTGTGTGTGAGTGTCATATCCTTGAGCCCTACATGTAGCATTCTGGTGAGAAGAAATCATAGACTTATGGGTTATTTTGATCCTGAATCCTCTAATATGTTCCATTGGAATGTTTATGATACCAATATGTCCACTAATGACATACCTCTTATTCATGAGAATCCTTCTTCTCATGATGAAGATGAATGCTTAAGAGTGTCTTCTACCCAAGTGTAAAAATGTTCCCATGACTTTAAAAAATTTGAGCTATGATTAGTTCAAGAACACCCTAACAGGGAATCCATCTCCTTGGTAGGAGGATCGAGGATGTTGATTGATAATGATGATAATGGTGTTGATTTATCATGTGTCATATCTCATCTTATCAACGACAATCTTAAGACTATATAAAGTTGTGGTCAAGATCTTGGTCTCTCTCATCCTAATACTAGTGTTGAGACTTCTATTCTCATTCCTTCATCCTTACCTAATGTGCCTCATTAGACTCCACCTCTCCTTACTACATCTATTTCAAATATCAATCCTTTACATGTTAGTATTGAGAGTGTAGACACCTAAAAATGGTAACACCCATGGCTCCCCTTTTTAGCATGTCTTTTATATTGTGCATTTGGTCTTCATAATTATTTGATTTTATATCATTTTTCTATTGATTAAATAATTGTAAATATTTAATTAATTTTAATCATATCCTTTTGATTCTTTCCTCGATCACTAGTCTGATTAAATGATTTTATCATTTATTTTAATCCCTTGGATAAATAAATATCTCATTTATTTATCCATTTAATCATTTTGTCACAATTAAAAATATATTACTTAATTGGCTAATTATTAATGTGAGAGGGAATTAATAAATAATAATTTATTAATTTTTCTCTAGTTTCCTTTTCATTTTCTTGTTCCATTTTTCATATTTTCTTTTATTTTGTCTTATCTTTTAGCTTGTCCTTTCCTCTTCCTTTATTTTATTTTATGTTTATTTTGTCATTTCTTCTTCCTTGTCCTTTTTTCAATTTTGGAGGGAATTAAAGAATGTATTTTTATTAATTCTCCTTTTGCTTTTTATTATTGACCTTTAATATTCCATTTCTGGCTTGGCTTTTCATTTTTATTACCCTTGTCCATTCATTTCATTTCTATTGAAGGTTCTCTCAAAATCAGATAAAAGGTTCTCTTTTGTGGTTTTGATTTATCTTGGTGAGGGTGTTCAAAAGGAGGTGAGGTTTTCTAGTTCTTTAGTATTTACATGGCTCATCCTGGAGGATCTTAGAGTCTAGTGACCTATGTGGCTATGGATATCTTTGATTCATCCCCTTCTATGCATGCATGTGTTAGAAATGAGAATAAGAGTTTTGGTGAGGGTGATGTCTCTTTGAAGGGATTTTCAAAAATCAAGAAGGTGAATAGGTGTCTAGAAAGAAGTCAAGAGCATCCAATCTTTGTAATGCAACCAGAACTAGTTGCAAATCACATTGTATATTGGAGCAATCATGCTCTTATCTGAAATTTTTTGGGCCTTCACCTTTCCAAGCTACCAGTTGTAAAATCTTAGGCAAGCAAGGTTTGGAACCAAAAAATAGATCTCATGGAGATAGTTTTGGCATTCAACAACTATTTTTTAGTCATCTTCTCATGCATGGTTGATATACATACACATTTTTAAGGAGGCCCATAATTATTTATCCAAGTTGAGCTCTTTTTCAATATTTGGCATGCGGGCTTCAACTCTATAGTTGAGCTTCCCTCATGAGTTCTTGTTTTGATTTTTCTACCAAGACTTCCCTTAGAGTTCCAACAAGATGATATTCTCCACTCCATTGGTCTTCTACTTAGAATTATTGGTCATGAAACTGAGACTCAAGTTAGAAAGGTAATCTCCTATGCTTGTACTTATGTTGAATTTGATGTGAATAGCCAATTACTATATTATATGGAAATATGTAATGGATCCTATTCCTAGATTCAACAGTTGGAATATGAAACATTTCCATTTGAATGTCAAATCTGTCACAAGTATGGGCATCTACAAAGGAAGTGTCCTTGGTCTAGGTCATTTTCCTTAGCTAATGTCCCTTCTAGTTCAACTCCTAAGGTAGATAAAGGGAAATATCCTATGTCTAATGGTACTACTGATAAAAATGACTTCTTTCCTATCAAAAATCACAATTAAGGAAGAGGTTAGAAGAGAGCCTCAATGGATACACAGAATGATGAGGTATATATCCAATTTGAAGATTTGGATAAATTAGTTCAAGATGAGGGAATTCTAGTAGAATTGTCTATGGGTGCTAAACTTATAGGAGTGACATTGTATCATGCCCAAAACTGCATGATAAAATGCAACAAATTTTTTTTGAAAGGGTTTACATACAAGGTAATGAAGAGACTATTCTCTCAACATACTAAGTGCCCTAAGGATAAATTAAGTTAGACCTAAAAGGGTTTCAGCCTAAAGAGTTAGTGGTCAAATGGAGATGTTGGGGTTGAGGGCAAAAATAATGGCATGAGTCAACGTCCCTCAACCCATAAGTTTACTAGGGCAATAGATCTAGATTAATTTATAAGTGGTTTCTAGAGTAGGCTAAAACTGGTTTGCAACCTCTTATCATGTCGGTTAAAAGGAAATCTTAGGTCGGGGTTAAGACCTATCAATTAATCTAGTCTCATCTTAACATTATGTTTACACTGACCAATACACTAGCCACATGTAATGGACACATAAAAATAAAATTACCAACTGAGATGTATCATAACCTTCCTATGGATTTACCTAACTGAAACATATCATAAATTGACCAAAATTCCCTAACTCATCTTATTGCTTTAATAAACTAAAAGAAGATTCTAAGTTTGAAACTTTAATTTAATTTAATTAATGAAGTTTCCTTTATAAAATACATTAAAGTCATGATATAAATAAAGTTAAATAT
>MU228404.1:398678-420258 GCA_018584345.1 Thuja plicata
TAAAGTATCCTCCTCATCAAGATTAATTGAAATGGGATCTAAGATGTGAATAGGATCATCACAATCATTCATCTTAACATCATTATGAATATTGACTTCTTTCGACACATCAAGCATAGGTTGGTCAGAAGAAGGTAAAGAGTTTTGAAGAAGAGAATCACGAGCCCTAGCATTAGCTCTACACTTCTTACGATGTTCATTAGTAGATTTGTTGCATTTTGATTTTCTTAACACATGTTGAGGACTCGGAGGAATGACCACAAATTTCATCATAGATTCTATAGGAGGATTCTCAACGGGTTGTAATGAAACAGTAGAAGTTTGATTATTAGAATTAAAATTAATAGCTAAGGAATGTATGGAAGGAGTAGGAAAAAGACCACGGTCGAGTTCTATCTGAGGCGTGCTTAACTCAGCAATTTTATGATGTTTGTAAGCTTGGTATGAGCGAAAGAGATGATCAGGGCGAGGAGGAAATGAATTAGGTAATGAAGGCCAAAATAAATCAAGAGTAGCACAATCTCTAGGCCTAGAAGGTTGATACAAGCTATGATTAATCATTTTGACTTCTCCATTATGAATGAACTTAAGACATTTATGAATAGGAGAAGAGATAGAATGCATAGGATATATCCATGGTAAACCAAATTTGATTTGGAATTGATCAAAAGTAGGAATAATAATGAAGGTAGTATCTACAAATTTACCACGAAGTTCCACCGGTAAGTTGATAGAACCAAGCGCAGGATAAAGAAAACCATTATAAGTTTGGATCCATACATCAAATGGATCATAGAAATCACATTGTAATTTTTTCATAAAAACATTTCTTTAGTAATGAAGTTTATTAAAGATGTGGGGTCAACAAGACAACCACGAGTAGGTATCTTAGCAATCCTAGCATAAATATAAAGGGAACCATCAGGAAATTTAATAATTTTAGAATCATCAAAGGTGATTAAAAGTTCCCTGGGTCATTTATCCTTAGTGTATTTTTGAGGTTTAGGTGGAATTGGAAGTTGAACTAGAGGTGAAGGTTTGAGAACAGTAGGTTGAGATGAGACAACACACTCCACGTGATTAACAATGTGATTAAGATCATCCATCTTTGAATCATAAACAATTTACACAGAAGATGGTTGAGCTATGGTATTAGTATCATATGTAGGTAAAGGATTCGTATAAAGTTGAATGTTTTGATTAGGAGGAGAAATAAATTTATTTCCACTACCACCAAAATTATCAATAGACAAAGCTTTAGAATCAATTAAATCTTGAATTGTATGTTTTAGAGAATAACATTTTTCAGTATCATGGGCATTCTAGAGATGGTATTAACAAAAAGCTTTAGAATCGAAGGATTTTGATGCTATCACGGTAGGGAGAAGAGGTTGAATAGGAGGCAAGGTAATCATATTAGCACTTAACAACCTACTCATTATAGAATGCAAATTTTCAGAGAGAGGAGTAAATGTACGAATCATATGAAAAGCAGTGGATGCAGAAGTGGCATTGTTGGATGTAACAGCAACTTGATCAGCAACCGCATTCGTCTGTTTATTAATCTTGACATAATTTTTAGGTTTCTAAAACTTATTAGGATTAGGAGCATTTTCACTCTTATCAACAGGAACAGGAGCCATTGGAGTTTTTCTCTCAAATTGACTCACTTGTAATTGATAATGATGAAGTGCTGCACAAAGTTGTTGAAAAGAGGCAAATTCAGTAAGCAAAATCTTATCTCTAATATCCTTTTGTAAATTTGAAATAAACATATGTTGAATATCAATATCAGGAACAAGATAAGAAATTTGAGCATACAAATGCTTAAATCTACCAATAAAATCAGTCTTATCATCTTAAAAGTCTCTTACCAAATGTAAACAAAATTTATCTCCAATAGATTTTAGCTAAACAATAATATCTGCTAGGATAAATAGATGTAAATTTTTTCTTAAATATAGGCTTAATATAGAAGATTTCATACTAGAAATAAGATTTCTTAAATCAATTTAACAGTAATGTATTTGTTGTATGAATCTCTTAATAACAGAAAAACAAAACTTTACTCATCTTTCCCTTTTAAAAAACAAACTAATACAATCTCTTCGTACATGTTTATAAACCAATTACCAGAATTTTAAATTTTAAAAGAATCAGCCCTATGGCTTGAGGTGAAAAATTAATTTTCTCAAATATACAAATTTATATCCAACTGAAAACTCTCATTCCATCTTTGAATATGAATCCACCAAGTAGAGAAAAAAAATAGCTACCAATCTGCAAAATCAAAATTTTGGAATAACCCATGGGAGCTCACCTCCCAACCTAGGCCTCTAAGAGGCCACCCCAAAGCTAGGGGAAACAAGAAGAGGCTGGGTGACATACAAGAAAAACACCACACATAAATATCTCTAAAACAAAACACATAACTCCCTCCTAATCATTTGCACATTTTGTGTCATAATGGACTCAATTAGGGGTGAAGGTGGAAAAACCATGAAGGATAATGCCAAGAAAGAATACCTCATTATGCTCAAAATAAACATGCCCTCCCAAGAATTATACTTCAACCCCAAGATCTCCATATACACAACCATAAACCCTTATCACCCCCATGAGAATTTCATAAGATAGAATTGGCACATGGAGCCCATAACATCCATGATACATTCCTCTTCTTCCCAAGAAGATACTCTACACTATCATGGTTTCCCAACTATGCCCTTCACCCAAAAATGACTTTCTCCTCCCTCCCAAAGGGGATATATCTCAATTCACTCCCATGAATAACACTAAGCAAAAAAAAAAAAAAAAAAAAAGAACAAAAGAAAATTCCTTTCACCAAAATATTATCTCAAAAGCACATTTACACAACATGAAATCTTTGAATTAATTAAGTTCAACAAGAATCTTAACAAACAAGAATGCAAGAAAAAAAAAACACATGGACTTAGGTGTACCAACCTTACTCCAAGAAATGGATGATGTTGTTGAGATGATCTTTTGAGTTCCTAGCTCTCCTTCTCTTCTCTCCTCCCAACTAGCCAAATCCTCCAAAACAAACTACAAGTCTCCCAAATTGGAGAGTGGGTGATCAACCCAACTCTCCTCTCTCTTTCCCCTAAATTCTCCCCTTCCAAAATCCACCTCTTTCCCATCAAGAAGATAGATGCATGTGTCCTTCTTTCTTGCATATGTCAAATTCCATGCAAGGAAGGGACTCCACTAACTTGGAGTAAGTGAGGGTCTTTCCCTTTCCCCAAATTTTCACCACTTTTAAAGAAGGGCATAAAAGAAGGTCAAGAAAAGAGGTTATGGAACCCCAAACAATCAAAAACAACCCCTAACCCATAGTAATACATGAAAACTAGATAATCTTAACTCTAACTACCTCAAAGGACTATATTAACCCTCAAAAAGCCCCCTCAAAGATTGCATTCGAATTTCAAGGATAGCACTCATGACTTGGGTTATCAAGGAAACTTACCCCACCCCCCCCATGGTAACTCTACAACCTAGCCTAGTGTTAAACTCAACCCAAAGATCCACATAGGCATGCCATGTCACATAACATGTGTCAATTGACACTAAAAAAACACCTCACATTTACACCATGGCATGTTCTAAAAATAAATTTATAAAATTAAGAAATAATTTAACAACCATGCAAAAGAACACATTTACAATTAGGTTATTTCCCCTTTAGGGCTAACCTTGGCCTCAAAAGTATTTTCACAATTTAACCCAAACTTGTTTCCCCGATTTGAACCCATGATTATTCCTCCTGCACACTTGAACAGAACATCAGTAGTTCAAGAATGAAATTGCATATTCATGATGTTTCAAATTGTAATATATTTATTTAACCAAAGTTAATACATTGTTATTCAAAAAATAGATCAATCATGAAAATTTAACTGATAATTCTTATTTCAAATGAAATCTCTTATCTAACCTACCAACATAAGGCATTTGAAGAATTTAAACCAAATATCACTTTTTACATGTCATAAAATCATAATACATTATCAAACAAAATGCAAAATAGCTAAATTATGTCATCAAGGACTGAGAATCATATATATATAATTTCATCTAAGCATCATCGAAGTAGCTTCATCATAAGATATCTATACTATAAAAGGTCCAAAATGAAATATATAAAAATAAATGTATCCTCCAGATAAATATCATATAACAGTGTCATCTCTGAAATGGATGGTTGGGGTAGGACCTCACACATTGGAGGAGGATAATCAATAGAATGCAGCAATACTATTTTAGCAAGATGAGAAGATGGATACAAATATTCCATATAAGTATATTTGATCATGGTTGAATCTAGTGTGAACTTAGTCCCAAAAGAGGTGGTAATGAAGGTGGCTTTAGCTTCTCCTTCAATGAAGGAAATCGTGTAATCTAGGAAGAGAAACAAGACCTTCTCAACCTTGGGTCTATAGAAAAAACCCCTTAAAAATGGGCCTTTGGCAAAACTTTTAAAGAGTGGATGAAAGAAAAACCAAGAGAAGGTGAAGATTATTGTGATACATTGGTCGAGTCTAGATTTATGAAGCCTATCAATTCCCACTTTTCTCATCCTCAAAAATGATTATATTATCATGGAACGTGATGGGGTTGAATAGCACCCCTAGACAAAAGTTTATTTGTGATTTAATTGTTTCTCATTCTCTTGATATTATCTTCATTTAGCAAAATTTGACAGTGGATGATATGGAAAGTAGAGTTTCTAGGATTTGGTCGCATGATTTATACTTTTTAGTTGTTGTGGTTTCATTATCTAGGAGAATGGATCCAAGAAAGGTTATCACTTAATGGTTTTTTATAGAGAGATATTATATTTTTATGATTTCCTCTTCTCTATATTTAGGTAAAACTTCTATCTTTTCCAATGTTTATTCTCTTGGGTGACTGCAAGAAGTTGAGTCCCACTTTTGGGTAAAATTGGAAGTGTTTTCCGCATTTTTCAAATTCTCTGTTCATTGATGTAAAAATTTGAGGCACTTAGAGATTGAATCTCAAAAAACTTCACTAATATAAAATGTATAACTCCCACATGGTATAAAAAAAATTAGTAGGCAAGTTTAAAAACCACTTTTTCAAAATGTATGTTTTAGGACCATAGCACACACGTGTACGACCACCATATTTTGACCTAAATAAATAGATTTTTGTGAATCCCTTTATGGAAAGATATCTAAGACACCAAAGATTGATGAGCATATTTTTTTGGTTTTTTTCATTGAATATATTTTTGTTTATTGATTTTGAATTGACTATAAAGTATATTTTTGAAACATCTAGCGTACGGCCACCATAATTTGATAAAAATTTAATATTTTTTCAAAATTCTTTTTTTAATCTTCAATATAATTCTATTTAAATGGATGTCAAAGAATTTATTTTCAAAAAAAAATAAAAATAGAAGTTATTAAAGTTTTAGTGAACCTCGCTATTTTAGGTTTAGGTACCACTTTGATTAATAAATATTGAAATAATAGTAAAATTGATCATATCACTATGAAATTTATATTTTTTAATTCAGGACAGTAAGAACTCTAATGGGTTTTTATTTCGTCAAAAATTTTGATTATGAAGGTGTTGATAAAATGCTAGGAAAAAATCTGGTATTTCATTGCCTTGCCCATTATTTTGGAGGTCCAAGCATAGCCTTGGTCCCACCAAGCCTATCCCAAACCAAAATAAAATGCAAAGGGTGGATTGAAAATTCAACTTTTAAAAAATGGGCACACGTTTAAAAATACCTATCTGTTTCTTAAATATAATAAATCAGCATTTAAAATGAATTTCTAGTCATAATTAAAAAGGAAAAAAGAAATGGGTACCCGTTTTGAAAAAATGGCCACCTGTTTTTCAAATTTTTGGACTGGGCATCCGAGCCTTGATCGAGTGCCCAATTTTTTTAAAAATGGGTGCTCATTTCTAGCAGCATTTTTCAAGTCCACAAGACTTGCACCAAAGTGGGACCCAACTTCTTGCACCTACCCTCCTACTATTCTATGTAAATCATAGCTTTGGGACCATATCAAATATGTCCTCTCTCTTAACCCCTTTATGCCTTGGATTTTGGCTTAGGACTTCAATGCAATTTAAAATTTAGAAGAGAAAAGAGGTGCTTTGGCTAGGCTGGATCATTCTACCATACTAATCAATGATAATATTGTGCATTTGAATGTTACTGTTGTGAAGCCAAATAATGACATTTTCACTTGGAACAATAGAAAAAGTAGAGTAGATGAAATGTCTAAGAGACTAGATAGATTCATTTCTTCTTATTACTATATGGGAGTTAGATGGAAGACTTGCTCTAAAATTTTGGATTGGAGAGGTTCATCTCATTAGAAAATAATAATATTTATGCTTTCTTCTAGTGCTTCAAAAAAGCCCTCTTTTCAAGTTTCAACTCATGTGGTTGCGGGACCCCTCTCTCCAGGGCTTGATTGTAGATTGGTGATTCGAGGGGAATCCTTCTCATTTTATGTCTATGTATTCTTTTGCTAAAGATTGTAACATGTGAAATATAACCTCAAGAGATGGAATATGCAATGTTTTAAATATTCATCTTTGCAAACAAACAACCTAGGCTTGGTTGGATTCTATTGCTCACTGGATCTGAGATCAGGGATTTACTTCAGAGCTAAATAAAAAGTAGGCTATGGATTTCAAGAAATTAGAGGAATGGGAGGTTCAAGAAGATAACTTTTGGAAACAAAAGTCTAGAATTGACTGGTTATATGAAGGAGATAGGAACACTAATTTTCTCATGAATTTGTTAAGGAAAGAAGAACTTGCAATATCATTTCTTCCTTAGTGTCTTTAGAGGGGAAATAACTCTCCTCTTTTAGGGACAACTCTAAGGAAGCCCATTATTATTTTTTGGCCTTGTTTAAATAATATTCTTCGCCTGCTAGGGAAGAAAATTATCCATTTTGGAGTGAATTACCCCCTTTGTCTTTAGTGAAATGAATGAGGCTCTCATTCACCCTATCTTGATGTAGGAATTGGAAAACATTGTCGTATACATGAAAAAAGTGAAACCCACTATCTAAATGTATTTCCAGTGAAATTCTATCAATAGTTTTGGGAAATTATCAAAAGAGATCTTCTAGATGTGGTTTAGGAATCACATAAAAATAAGAACATGTTAAAATTCATGAAGTCATTTTTTTTGCCCTTATTCCCAAGGATAACATTAATAGACTTGATTAATTCTGACTAATTTCTCTCTACATTGTGGTATATAAAATTATAACTAAACTTATTGTAAAAGACTGAATCTCTGGCTCAAAACTCTTATTTCCAATGAGAAGAGAGATTTTTTTGCTAGTCTAGATAGATTGTGTATGGAATTGTAATTTCTACTAAAGTCAATCACTCCATGGTCTCTTTTAAAGATAAAGACATGTTTCTCAAACTACACATAACAAAGGCTTATGATAGAGTCGATTGGGTTTTTCTACAGAAGGTCCTTTAGGATTTTGGATTTAGTAATGACTAGGTTAGCTAGGCTATGGGTTATGTTTCCTCTATTTCCTTCTTATTCTTGATTAATGGGGAACCTTTTAATATTTTAAAATTCTTCTAGGGGTCTATGACAGTGAGATTTGTTATTTCCTTAGTTGTACATCATCATGATCGAGGGACTTGGTAGATTCATCAAATACAAGTTTAGACAGGGCTTGATTAAAGGGTTGATTTGGTGTGAGAATTTTCATCCCTATTCTCACTTGGAGTTTGTGAATGATACTACTTTGATGGGAAGGGCAAGAATCAACGAAGCTATTGAATTTGGGAAGACTTTGGATACATATCTGGCTATCTTTGGGAAGAAAATTTTATGAAATTAAGTATTTTATTCATTTATTTAATACTCCTCAACTCATTCAAAATAGGATCGTGAGGATTCTCAAGTTTTCTATTGGATCCCTTCCTCTAGTTTACCTTGGAATTTCAATTGGTGTGGGTTCCGAGCATAGGGAATTTTGATAGAATTTTTTCACAAGTTTTGTATGAGGGTTAGCTACTAGACCTATAGATGGATCTCATCAGCTCTAAGAGTAACATTTATAAAGTCATTAGTTCATGCTCTTCCTATTTACAAATATTTTGTGCAAGTGGCTCCTTCCAGTGATGCAAAATATTTTGATGGTCTCTCTCACCCATTTCTCAAATCTGGTAATTTCCTCTCTTCCCTGTGGAGCATGGTTAGACGGGATGTAGTTTGTAGGATAAATCATGAGGGTGTCTTCATCTTAGGAATGCTATTTTAATAGGTCATGTGTTAGCTTCCAAGCTTTATCAGAGATGGTACACTTTCCAAGATAAATATTGGGCTAGAATCATCACTCACAAGTATCTCAATGGTGTTGCTAGTATGAATGTGCCTAAATGAAATTTGGTGGGGAGGGGTTCTATGATATGAGACACTCAAAAAAAGGTCAAAGTTCATCAAAGAAGGTCTTTTTGGCATTTTTAATAGATGATTGGATGTTTGGTTCTAACATGATTCTTAGGATGGTCATCCTCCAATTATCTCTCAGTTTCCTCACCTCTAACCCCTTTGTGACATTTTCTTTTGTAGTTGGTTGGGCTAGGGTAAAATATTTCAAAACTACTATTTTTAAGGGGCATGCTAAAGTGAATTGTTGGAAGTGTCCTCAAGAGTGAGAAAGAGGTGATACTAAAGAGAATCATCAAGTTATAGCTAAGTGGTAGTTTTGAGATAAAGCTACGAATATCTCAAAACTACAAGTGATTTCAATGCAACCAAACAAAGAAGATACAAGAAACTCCCTCCCAAGCTCAAGGTCAAACAAAGGTCAATCGATGTAAGTGTGAAAGTATGGAAAGAGGTTGTAAAAGCATATGAGAATTATAAGGTAGAGAAGAAGTTAGGTGAGGAAAGTACACAGGTATTTGAATTTTCTCACAAGATTATACTAAATTTATTAAATGATTCCCAAATATTATTTGTGCATAGTTAAATTGAATTAGTATTTGTTTTAGGACAAGACCTCTAAGGCTAGGTTGTCAAACTTTGTGTCATGCATCGCTGTGACCAGAAAGGATTACAGAACTTGATCTATACATTTGTAAGTATATTTAATATGTTAAATGATGTTTTTTTTCCTAGAAAAATTAAATGAGTGAAGATTAAGTAGTTTAACTAACCCATGTGCCATTTTTTGATAGGAGGGGAAATATGGCCAGCATCCAATGTAATTTTAAAAGGAAATGTTACAAAGAAAAAAGTGCACCGATTTTGTAATTTGGATGGAGAACGAGGTATCAATAGTTGACTTTAAATAATTTAGTTGGATATTGTTGTGTTAATGTATCAATTTGCATTTCTTCTATTGATTTATTTATTGATGTGTATGATGAGTTCTAAATTTATTATCTATTGGTCATAGATCACACTCAATTTGTCCCATTATTTTATGTTGAGGAAAATAACATTTTTTTCCTTAAAGGCCAATGTGTGACATTCATGCCTTGTTTTCATCGCATCTTTTAATTAATTACCATGGCCTTTTAATATCTCTTAGTTGTCCTTATTTAATTTATGATTTCTATCGTTTGAGTAATTAGTCCCATGTTTATTTTATTTATCTTCTTTTCTCACAAACATGGTATCTCAAGTAGTGCTTCCTTGGTATCTCAAGGAATGCTTCCTTGAATTCATGTTGTCATATTTCAAAGTGATATGCATGCATCTTTTCACTCCTTCCTCACGATGTTTCCATTCTTTTAACATCTAAGAATGTTTTGATGCATCTTGGTAGGCATCCTATAGATCTAACACATCTTTGTAGAAGTCCTTTTCCATCGAAGTCAAGTCATCATCAATTTCTAATGTGTATTACATGAAATCACCTTATAATACCTTGGAGCCTTATAGTATTCCACTTAATGTTTCAAGTGCTCAATTTCATTCTTGTTCCCTTCTATTTCTGATGCGGAGTGATGACATATAGCTGATTGAATGTTTGAAGATATTAAGTTGATCACCAAAATGCAGAAAGATACTGCAGACATTAAATCAGTTAATGGATTGTATTGTCATTGATGTCAACTTGATATAATCTGATTGGTTATATACAAAGTGTCAAAGACTTCAGATAATCATAGAGATAAATATTATGCTTTCAGTAATGCATAATAGATCAACATTCACTAAGTGACTACAAACACCGACGGTTAGTGGAACCCAACAAATAGAGAAACCTGAGAGCAAAGTCACAGTGAGGCCTGAGAAAGAAAAATGACAAGCATTACCAATGAGAAGAATCACAAACATTATCGACAGCCAGAATTATAGTGTTACCCGATGGACAGACAACCCCGACAGATAGACAACACCGACGGAGATGCCCGAGGAGAACTGAAGTGTTGACCGAAGCTATGAAAGAGTTAAAACACAAAAATTAACTAAAGTTCAAAAATGACAAAATACTTAGCTGGAAAGAGCTAAAGATAGAATTAACTGGTTGTTAACATTATTTTCATTGACAAGTTAAATCCAGAGATAAGTAAAAATTTTAAAGTTGTTTTATCCAGTTGTCAAGGAGAAATCTATGGGATAAAACTAAAGTAAAGATTTAAAGCAAGATTGGCTAAGATTTCAGATCACGCAAAGAACAATAAAATTTAAAGAAGTAAGAAATGGTGATATCATGTCTATAAAGAGACAATCTAATTCATTATGAATTAGGGGAGTGAATGAAAAAGAAGGATGCTGAAGAGAAACTGATGAAGAACAAATTCATACAGTCCTAATCAATCAAGCTAAGGAAAGAGCTTAAGATTTCTGTGGACACGAAGCAACAGAGAAGCACAGCATCACCAAGAAGAAAGAAGTGGAGCAAAGGTATTGAAAAGATACATTGATCAGAATGGTATAATTAACTTACAATAGATCTAAAAATCTGCAAGTCTAAGTTGTATGTGTGAACATATCATTTATTGTTTCTGTTTAACCATTGATTAAGAAAGTCTCTTAAATGAGTAGGACTTAAAAATCCTTTCTATATTGAGATACATCCCAAGGAGTATCAAAAATTTTGATCATGAAGATAGCATGAGATGTCAGATACCATTTGACAAACTACACTGGGTTTGGTCATAGAAATTAGCATAGAGATTCCCGATATGAAGTGACAAACTATTCTATTTAAATCCTCTAACAAGGTCACACCTAACAGTGTGTTTTCAACCATTAACATGGTTGTCTCTTCACTGAGCTCACTTCAAAAGACTAAACATTTTGGGTTACCAGTCCCAAGTTGTTTTTCCCTTAACAGGGTTTCCACATTAAAAATCCATGTGTCAATGTGTTTATGAGTCACTACCTTAGTGTTTTGCATTACACATAACTAATCTGGATTGATCGGTATACACCAAAAAATTTACTATTTTTTGGTAAATGAAAGTCTTCTAATCGGTAAATATTAAGAATAACATTTAACAGTGAACTCCGAGCATTAGTTATTTGATAAGTTTATTTGAAGGCATACATGTTGTAGGACTGAAGATAACTAGAGGCTAATATTGTGGTACTAAGTTTATTGGAATATTTTTGAAGCCACTGATTCACCACCCCCCTCTTAGTTATTCTAACAATTGGTATCAGATCTTGTGTACTTAGAAAGGGAGTTTAACAGATCAAGCAAAAGATCACAAGATGAACAAGCGAGATGTGCCCAAGTTAAATAAAGACAACTTTGCATCATGGAAATGAAGAATAAGACTCCATCTATCAGGTATTGGTAATGATGTTACTCAACACCTTGATACTGAATATGTGTTTCCTATAGGACTTGACACTCTTGAGAAATTACGAGAAAAACATGAGCATAATTGCATGATGATAGAGCTTGCTTCCTCACTCTCCGGTGCTGAGTTTGAAGATGTCAAAACCTGCACCTCTGCAAAGAAAATGTGGGATAAATTGAATCTAGTACATGGAGGAGATGCTAACGTACTAAGATACAAGGCAGAAATCCTAAGAGGGAGGTTTGATGACTGTAGGCGCACTTTCAGTACCCCAAATTGAAGATTTTAAAATTGACCCTCATGAAGGGATTTCCACAAGATGTTATCAGATTTCTCTAATCATATTGTTTTAAAGTTGAAATTGATTCAAAGTCAAGCCAGTAGAGGTAGAGTGTGGCTTCATGGTTTAATTTTGCAGACCCATTTTCAAGGATGAAGTTTCAGGTTCACAAGCTCAGCATTAAATGGTTAGAGAATCATGGTTCTAGCTTGATAGTTCAATTTAACACAACAAGTTTCACAAGTGATTCAGAAAAGATTAATCAGAAAAAATCTATCACAGACATAATCTTGATTTGGATTTAGAAGTTTTGAACTATGATAAACATATATTGCTGATGTTTTAAGTAATTCAACTGGTCACGGTTCAACAATCAAATTAGAAAGTGAGCCCTGCATGTGCAATCTATTTATGGAAATACAACTTGGAGTAATTAAGTTGAAGAATGATGTTTACTTTCCTGTCATGCCCAAGAGTCGAGATGAAACACTAGAGTGGACACATTACCACTGATGGACAACTTTATATTATTGAGCACAGAGATATTGATATCAGAAGCTCGAGGCCCATAACAATGTTCATATGAGATGAGGATTAAGTGTTTGAAAAAACATCTTATTAAATAATGTCACCACAGAGATGATCAAGTCAATAAATAGTTTAATGGAAAGTCAAATCTTCCCTCTGGATATAGAGAAGGAAATGACATGGATGTTCAAGAGATATAAGGAGATGCTTTGGGTTTGGCAGGTAAGAAGATGATGCTTAAATTTCTCATCTTTCTAATGACAAGATCAGAATGAAATGGCATAAGACCAAAATAGGGAAACTTGAAAGCATCGTAGTTGATATTGAGAAACAGACCCAGTGAATAAGGGATAAATCCCAAACCAGTTGAATTAAACACATTTTTTTTCATATCCTCTAATAGTAAAGTCTTCGGTGGCAGGGAGATCACATTCTATTTTCTTAACTAGTGCAGGTTGCTTGAATCGAAGAGATTGGGAATACAAATTTGGGCATTCTGTGCGAGCCTCTCTCCATGGAATGTTTCAGTCTCCAATTATTGAATATAAGATCACTTGTTCACATGCTTTTTGATCTTTATATTGTCAAGCCCACCTTGCCTCTATTATGTTCTAGATAGTTCGATGGACAAATCCCTGTGTATGAACCGGTTACATCATAGGGAAGTTGGTAAAGATGCAAATTTAAAGATTGAACCTAATGTTGTCAACATGATCATTTCACGAGTGAGGTATTCCTAAGTATTATGATATCAAAGGTGACGTGATATTTTTGATAAAACTTCAATGCATGTGATGACTAAGAGCCAAGTGTTTATGATGCAGAGTAATAACATCACCTGAGATAGATCCTTGACTCAAAATCAAACTATGGAGATGCTAGTTGAGTGGCAGTAGTTACACCATTCATTATATTGCATGAACTATTTGCACTATGAGACTTTTGTTGTTGTAGATGTCGATCATGAAGACTATGCAACAAAACAAGAGCGTGAATCTAAATCAGCATAGAGGAGTCTCAAGTTCAATAAAAGGAAAGTGCCTATAAATTGCTAACTGTGGAATTGCCATTGAAAAATTTTGCCTCTACTCATGCATATGAGATGAAGATATGCCTTTATCTATCCAATGATCGCCACATTGAGGATGTATGTGTTTGAGTCTTCTTCATTTTTAATACTAAGGAGAAGATACATTTTCCATGACGGTCTGGTGTGGGAGGCATAGCCTTCAATGTGATAAGGGTCGGGATACACCAAATTATAGTTGATATATATGATCTCCAATTTCATGCCTGTATAGATTACCATACAGAGTTAATTTGAAAACATCAATGCATATCCAGTTGAAGACTACCAAGGATCCGAAAAAGAGGATTAGGTTGCTAGTATGGAGACAACATGTACATAAGATCAAGCCTAAAGTGCACAAGACATATCTAGCATGCACAATCAAACAATATTGTGAAAGGGAAGTCAAAGACTAACTTTCTGTTGGGAGAAGCACTTTTGGAGTTTTCCGCCAAGATGTGGCAGAAAATGCACTCCTATGGTCATTTTTCGCCAAGGGAGAAGCTAAAAATGAAAATCCCGCAAAGGCACAGACCAGTCTGATTGCAATTGAGAATTGATGAATTCAATCTAAAAATGAAGAGACCAAAGAAACGAATTGATCCAAAACATGAAAAAGTATAAATTGAGAGGAATCCGAGTTGCAGAAAATGAGGAGCCTAGTGCGCATTTTGTAGTCAGTTTGGGATTTTCTGCCAGAAGTAGTCAGTTTGGGATTTTCCACCAAGTATGTTAGAAGAAAATCCTTCCAAGTTCTGACAGTTAGCGGGAATCCTCCACCAGATGTAGCTTCACTGGTTTTTTCCAATGAAATTGTCCCAAGTACTCAAAACTTTAAATGATTGACAAAGGCATTGATAGCAGTCACCCAAAAATGAATTCTTAGAAGAAAGGTGAACGGATGAATCAAAGAGATTGGAGCAACCAGGAACACACATAGTCCCCTACCTCAATTTATAAAATCAAGAGTCAGGCATAGAAAATCCTCCATCACCATTGTGAATAGAGATAAATGCTTGAAGGTTGAGTACGTGGCTGGAGAAAGAATACGCATGTCTTACACAGTCATCATATTGATGAAAGTTTGCAATATGCAGTTAGCATTTTAAGACAAGTGTTTGACAAGTGATATATTCATCTAAATCTACATAATTGGTGAAAGGGTATAAAATTTTTCTATCAATCGGACACATATTGATATAAATAGAGAAGTGGCGGTCATGATTGGATCCCTTGAAATGTTTTATTTTAAATACATTTCCTTTAGGAATATACCCGAATACAATAAGGTTTGATTAATAAATTGAACACAGCCAAAGGATTATATTTTTGGGGGAAGTTTATGTATTTTATTAAAGATTCAGTTACAAAAGAAGATCGAAAAGGAAGGGAAGATAGAAAGTCATCAAAAAAAGTGAAAATCATCATGCCAAAGGAACCTAACAGTTGCTAGAGAAGGTTATTTATTGTGAAGTATTTTCTTTGCCAGGGGTTCTTCTTTTCTGCCAGAGACGAAAAGTTATTGTGGAGAGGAGAGCATTTATTCTTGCATTTTCATTGTATTTGCATTTGGAAATTAAATGTTTGGATTTCTAGAATGTATTTAGTAGACAAGTTGTGAAATTATAATGGTCTGAGTATTGTTATTTATGTTTATAATAAAAGGGAGTTTTACATCAAATCTAAGATTTTGAGTATTAATTTGTTCAATTGTATTCAATCTAAGAATTGTTTCATTTTTATTGTAAACATCGTCTTACATCTTTGAGTTAAATGGGAATAGGTTGTGAATCTGAGTATTTCATCCATTCACTATGCAGGAGTCAGAATGTTTGATCTTCTTTTCATTGCATTTGCATTTACAGTATTCATTTCTGCATCACCAATACAAAGAGATCATATTAAGTGTGGGTTCTTGGAGTTGGCTAGGTTTAGGGTTGAATTCACTCCCCGACTTAGTTCTGTCTGGGGCTGGCTTGGTTTTCTTCTTCCATTCTCAAGTTAAGAACATACCCAGTTAGTTTAGGAATAAATCAAATTCATTGAATATCATTCATAAGGGTGTTGTACCTTTCAATTCAGAGGAAATCTATCAACCTGTCAACATTGTACCTTTCAATTCAGAGGAAATCTATCAACCTGATGATAGATTATCCAAATGTTGGTATCTGATCATTTCTTTTAGATTTGGGTATTTGAGAGTTAAATTGGGAAATAACAATCTGTTTACCAACAAATTTTTGGTGACTCTGGTGGGGAGGCGAAAAACAAGATTAGTGCATAAATTGTTTCCTCAGTTTTTATTATTATCTCTGTTGCAAGAGATTGGTGACTCTATTTTGATTCTCATAGTTTTTGGTTGAAAATTCTAGTGCTTTCATTTTTAGATCTATTATTATCTCTACTTACAGGAGATTGGCAACTCTGATTGAAAAATACCATGCCCATTAAAGTTGTGAAAGGAAGAAGGCCATATCCTTCTTTTATTGAACTTCATCAAACGCATGATCCAGTATTGCATGATTTATTTGATGCTTTTAGAGAAAGCATTATTCGCGGGAGAAAAATGAATTTGAGCATTGAAGAAGATCATGCACCAATTATTTTATGGAGAAGTGTTTGTGCCAGGTATCACAAGATGAAAGAACTAGAAGTGAAAATGAAGTTGTTGGAGAATTGCAAAAAAAGGGTGTTGCATTTAAGTGAAGAATTGAAGGTGAATGATGATGAAGTTTCAAAAGTTCCACATGACCTTGTTTCTTATAATTTTTTAGTCTTGAGCGAACAAGAAGTTCAGCCAAGAAATCAAATCATAAGGAAGCCCACATTTGAAGAAATAAATGTTGAGAGTGATCCCAACTTACAATTTCATTGGATGACATTTAAAAAAAGTATTTCTGAAGCTGAAGGAAAGGGATTAAGCCCTTCCGAAGATCATTAATCTACTTTGTTGTTAAGGTGTGTGCACCAAAGATATTTTAATGTCCAAGACCAGAGAAGAAAGAAACTTGTTTCAGAAAATATGCCTAAAGAAAAATAAGTAAGTGAAGGACCCATATCAGTCAATTGCTTGGTTCTTGGAGAGAAAGAAGTACCTCGGCTTCAAGAAGAACATATTTTAATAAATGAGAAGATTCTTGACAGCAGAAAGGAAATGGTAAGAAAAGTAGAAAAGGAAGATTTGTCCATGCTTTCTATCATCCCTGATGTTGAGAGTTTCAGATTTGATGAAAATAATGATCATCTTTTGCATAAAGCTCCTTTTGAAAATCATTCTATGATTGATATGCTCTCAAAATATGAGAAGTTTAACTTTTTAGAAGATAATGCTAAAAATGATTTTCAATCTACACAAATTGATGATAATCCTATGTTATAATATTTCTATTTTAAAGATAATGTTGTGTGTGCTCGAAAGTGACCTCTAAACCAGGCACAAACACAACATGGTCATTGCTCAATCATCGAATTCACGAAAATGAACATGAATTGTCCATTCCACAAATTTGATTGAATCAACATGTTGCCTCCTATTTAGTTGGGGTTTTTCATTTAATCTCAGAACGAGAGACAACAACCATGACTATTGCTAAAATGGAGGGTTTTAAAGCATTACAAAAACTGAAACTGAAACTACTCTATGTGAGAAATGCCATTACAATCTAAGAATGAAAGTGCATATATTAAGCTAAGAACTTGTAAAGATGATAGAATTAAGCTATTAGATGTATAAGAAAACTAATTTAAGGTGCAAAATGCTATTATTCTAAATGAAATTAAGCTAAATTATGCAACAAAAGCTTGAAATCATGAAAGAATTAAGACTAGAATTGTCTATAGTTTAGATACTCTCGAAATTGCTCCTCTCAAATGAAGAAAATGAAGTCCATAATATAGAAGAACCTGGAAAGAGGATGAAAAGTTTCTTGGAAAGAAACAGCTGACTCTTCATCTCCATGGAGGAAGGTGAGACAAAATGAGGAATTATTTAATTAAAGAAATGAATTATTGCCACATGAGCGACTTTTCACATGGAATTATGGAATTCCTTTTTTGAGGATAATCCATTCAAATAATTAAATAACTATTCAATTCCTTTTGATGTGTATTATCTAAAGGGGGTGGAATTAATTTAATTAAAAGGCACTTAGGAATTTAGAATTAAATTAATTAATCATAGGGATTTTTACTTAATAAATCTTGAGAATTTAGGAATTAAATATAGTGTGAGATTAATGCAAATTCAGGTTTTCTGCATTTGAGACTAAGTCAATTAAAGTCAATTAGGAAGAGAATTTTCCTAGTACAATAGGACTTCAATGATGAGAAAACGCACCAAAATTGATTATAATTGTAAGGTGTCAATTTTGGGGTGTTACATTTTTCCCCTCTTTGAATTGATGTGTGAGCAGCGCATTGATTCAAAGAATAGTCTAATGTGAAGATGAAGATTTCAGAAGTCTAGGTTAGGTTGCCAAGACACCGATTAGATCGAGAAGTAGAACCACCTTCCGAACGAAGAATGATTCTCTCAATTCTAAGTTAGATTGCGAAGACAATGGTCCAAAGACCACTTGAGAGAAGATCAAAATTAGGGTTAGGTTGCCCCAATGTCCACTGATAGCAGATGAAGATTTAGGGCTATCTCCAGAATCAGGGTTAGATTTCCCCAATACAAAGGTTAGCCCTCTGAGATCTAGGTTAGGTTGCCTAGATAATGGTCTAAAGAGATTTTGAGAGCCATCTTCAGAATGAAGCATAACTTTCAGGAATTAGGGTTAGACTTCCCCAATACCTAATGAGATTTCAAGAATCATCTCCATAACGAAGCTTGATCCTTGAGGATCTGAGTTAGATTGCTTAGATACCTAGACAGACATATTATAAGATGACAAGAGGTGAGGCATCAAGATGCCCCAGGAGATTCAAGATCATGGAATATCCAATTTTGACTATAAGTTATGAAAAACTAAATATGCCCCAAGTGATGAGATGCCCCTAGCGATGGGGAGTTTTGATTCAGATCAAACTAATTCAAGAATGATGCAAAAAGTTCCAATGATGCAATCATCCTGGCCCCTCAGGAGCGAAATTGAAAGATGACACGTCATAATGATGATTGACAGCCAAAAGATTATAGATAGAAGTAAGATCAAAGATCCAGAGAAATTAGAGATAGATTAAGAGAAGACATAATCAATTTAGAGTGATTGGGAGGTCTTGTTGACTAGGTTTGACCATATTTGACCAAGTTTGACTAGAATTGACTAGAGTTTACTTTGATGAAAAGATTGCAGAAAGCGAGAAAATGATGATGAGAGATGATTCTGACAAGAAAGAAACGTCAAAAAGTTGACTGCACAAGCGTCTGATCATGTTGGTCCAAAAATTTTAAAACACAATTTCAAGCTTCTTAGGAGTGTCACATTTTGATTTCGATCATGAAAATGGATTCAGAATGGTCGATTTAGCCAAGGGTGCAATTTTTGTGAAAAATGGAGAACTTTTGAAAATTAGGTCAAAAGCTATATAAGGCCCAAAGGGGTCATTTTCAAATCATTATTCACCTATGACTTTAGCAATGGAAAGAGCTCCAGCTGATATTGATAACATTCCCATGCATTCACATTTATTTGAGCGCTCTCGATGACACGATCGGCCACTGGAGTATGACGCACCTGTAAGTAATCGAAACATTATGCTGCATTTCAAATTTTATCAATTTTTAGATCATTTTAGCATGTTTTAGAACTTTTTAAGTCTATCACATTAAGTCTTGCGTGAGGAAATAGTTCCCTCATGAGGGCTAAGGTCACCCCTCATGCGAGAAATCAGATTCCTCACACGAGTTAGGGCTTCCTCGCACAAGGCCCTTTCGCGTGCTCGCGCAAAGTGCCCGCCGATGTCGCACGATATTTCATCGCATGCGATGGAATCTCGCATAAGAAGAGATCTTGTCTTACACGAGGCAAAAATGTCACACGGGAAAAGAGTTTCCTTGCATGGGAATCCTTCTCAGTCTAGAAAATTGTCATCTTTGCTGTCACAGAGTCAGCCAATTAGAATGCCTTAGAACTGTGTTTAGGATAGATACATAGTTGCCATTGTTGTCATTGTTTTGAAAAACCATCATGTTGAGATACTAATCAAATGTCATTGCTTGCTTTGTAGGTTGACTTCCCTGATATTGCATTCTGGTCGCATCATCTTGTCATGGGTGAGTTGCTACGGAGACTGTCAGATGCTGATGGTGTCCATCTCGACGAGATAGGATTGTCATATCTTTGTGATGCACCCGATATTTGGGTAAATTACGGTCTATTGGGTGCCCTTGTTGATCATTTCCATTTGGAGATGAACACATTCCACTTGCCATAGGGGGAGATGATAGTTACTCTTGAGGATATATACAGGATCCTGAGAGTACCATTCCACAGGGCTCGCGTGGAGTATGATACCCAGTCGAGGAAAGGTACACTAGCGCTGAGGGTGATCTTCCAGGATGATCTGGTGATGGGTCAGGCCATCTTTTGGGAGGATTTGAAAAGTAGCTACAGTGTAGATCACACATTAGTAGTTGTCTTAGCGTTGTTCCTGAGTTTCTACCTAGTGCCAGATTGAGGTCAGCATAGATTGGAGTGCGGCTGGGGGGGTCATGTTCTAGAGGATGTTAGCTACACTAGCAGTGAGATTTGGATGGGGTGAGTGTATGCTTGCATAGATGTATCATGAGATGCATCAAATAGTGTATCGTGATGCACATACTATGGCGGTAGGAGTCATTATTCTTCAGATTTGGGCCTAGGAGCACCTTCCCGTATGTCGGCTGATTTTCCATGATACTCGGCAGCCCTTGGAGCCATATATTTACATCTATGCAAGTCCCATGACTTAGCCAGCACTGGGTAAGATGAATCAGTGGCGAGCTCAGCTGGATGACATGGAAGCAGTGATATGGTGACCATGGATAGCCACCGAGATCTAGGATGATGCACGACATGAGTTGCCACATATGTTCTGCTTGCATCCTTTGATCGGGAACACCATCAGTGTTATAGAGCGCTTCCTGTTGACATGGGTCTTTCAACAGTTTGGGAGACCTCAAGACATCTCCCAAGAGTATTGTACATATGCCCGATTCATCGATGAGACAAAGAAGGGTTGGCAGAGATAGCTAGACTGAGGCAGGAGCATGATAGATGCTCAGGTACCACCAGCCAGGTGAGATTACTTAGCAGGGGTGACAAATGCAGGGATGAAACCTGCATACAAGGATCATATTTTATCACACCCTTTTCCTAGATTTATAGATCTTGTGGGCATGGGCCCACATGTACAGTAGGTGGTATAGCCACCACCATAGCAGCAGTCACAACAACTGCCACTATAGCAGCAGGTGCATCAGCCACCATTATAGTAGCACGTACCACCTCAGCAGGAGAGGATAGTACGGCTGAGGACTATGTAGATTCCCATTCCTTCTAGACCTATGGGATCATATGTAGGTTCTGGGAGCAATGGTACTCATGAGAGGTCCACTGAGTAGGGAGAGGATACCATTATGGCTGACACTGTTACAGCCGATCCACCAATAGGACAGGTAGCACAGCTATAAGAGGCTCTCAAGAGAGTCGAGAGAGAGTGAGGCAGGCCTAGAGGGAGTGAGATGACTTTCGCACATAGGTGATCATCCAGGAGACTCGAGTGGCTGAGTGAGACCGAGTGATCTAAGGATTGCAGGAGGCACTTGCTAGAGCTCAGATAGAGGTGAGATATGAGGCTTCTTAGTCAGCCTATTACTATGTTGCATACACAATCATAGTTCCTGAGGTAGCAGACCAGATTCCCCCCTTTTCAGAGTATGCTGGGGCACGGGCCACTCCATA